>CAUYQU010027468.1:0-177665 GCA_963574635.1 Cheracebus regulus | reverse complement strand
TTAATTTTTTTTTTTGTTTTTCTTTTTTTTTACCATACTGAATACATTTTGGCTTAAAATAAAAATTTAAAAAAAAAAAACCAAAAAAAAAAAAAAAAAAAAAAAAGCAGCACTCACAAAAAGCGAAAAAATAAAACAGCCCTGAGATCTAAGTCCATGCTTTTCCCTAAAACT
The DNA here is from genome assembly GCA_963574635.1 of Cheracebus regulus. Classification (NCBI taxonomy): domain Eukaryota; kingdom Metazoa; phylum Chordata; class Mammalia; order Primates; family Pitheciidae; genus Cheracebus; species Cheracebus regulus. The sequence continues at coordinate 177,491 of CAUYQU010027468.1, read as the reverse complement.
GAATATGGCTTTACAATTTTTGACCATAGCATTCAACCAATTATCAGAATGAAAAATCTCACCCCTCCATAAATATGACATTAACATAATTATACCACCCCCATCACGGAGACCCATCCTCCTTAGGGAATACATCTGATGCTCCAAAGATGGAAATCAGTCAGATTTTAGTTGCTCTCCAACGTACCTTTGCTTCTCACTGACTGACTGGCTTTTACCCTCCACGCACTCACACGCCACCCCCTCCCCTCGGCTAGACACGGATGCCCGAGCGAGCACGCGCGCGCACACAGGCATACACACACACAGCGAGGCGAGGCAAAGCATCTGCTGCTGACTCAGAGCGCTTGTGAGCAGGGGGTGGCAGCGGCTGGTATTTTCACTGCGCTCATCATTAACATTAACTCACAGTCTAGCATCCACCCTCTCCCAGACCTGCTGGACTGCAGCATTTGCATGACGCTGTCACTCTAGCCTTTGCAGGTCAGATGATTGAAGAAGAAAAAAAAGAAAGAAAGAAAGAAAAAAGCCCCAAGGCTCTCTCATAAGAAATGCCTTCATTTCTTCCAGGGTCTCCTCATTTTTCCACCTTTCTACTTCCTTTCTGGCTGTTTCTCAGTGGTTTGACATCTTTCCGGAAGAAAATGTCTTGTGCTTCAGTGAGCCAGTTGTCAACTGGTCCTCCCCTCACCTCACACTCCTGATCCCCACCCCTTTCTCCCCCTAATCAATAACACGGATCTCCAAATGTAGTTGTGGAAACAGGCTCCGTCACAGTCTCATCCTGGATCCCCTACCTCAGGAAGCAGGCAGCCAGGCTCACACGTGACAGAGGGAAGTAATGCCAGCAATTCTTTAACAGCCCTAGACTTTATTCTATGCCTTCATTTTCCCCACCTTAGTCGAAGAAAGAGCAAAGAGGACTTTCCACTTCTATATGAAGCCTCAAACAGCCCGAGAGACACACGAGTGAGACCAATCTGTATAGATCAATCATTTCTGTGATAATGAAAAAAAAAACCCTATGATTTTAATAAAAATAATTGCTTAATATTTTTATTAGCTGTGCTGTCATTTCACAGGAATTATAAGACCTGCCAGGATCTGAGTCATCAATATGATTTAAACTGTGTTGAAATCCTTAGTTGCTTAACAAAATCAACCAACAGAGATATTAGTGTATATATATATTTTTAAATTAAGAAACTTTAAAAAATAATAAAAAATAGCTGTGTGGGAGTGAATATGTAACAGTCTTTGAGATTGAGATGTTTGCACCCTATAACTATGAACAATTGACTACATACATTTAAATAAAATATAGATCCTTGTACATATGTGGAGACAATCTACTATATGCATTATTACAAAAGGAAGTAAAACATTTGGCTGAACACAGTCGTGTTTGTGCCACAGTGTTTCACAACATAAAAGGCAATATATAGGTATTTACACAGTGCCTTTGTTCTTGAATTGCTCTCTTTAATGACAGAGTGTGGTAAAGTGCCTACCTTTCCTTTCTACATGAACAGCATTTCTGAATTACTTGCCAGACAGAGCTAGCCATCAGTGACTCTGCAGCATACAAGAAATACATACAAAGAGCAGCAAAGTACGGCAATTCTCAAGCCAACTCTAATGCTGCCTGGTGCCGGAGAAATTTCAGTTTACTCACACAGACAGATCCCAGCATGCAGTGCGGCACTGCAGGCTCAACTAAGGTAGCAGATTGGCAACAGATCTGTGGCAACAAACAAGAAGGACAACTATTCTCAGAGGTTCCCATGAAAACATCACACAACCCATAGAGACAGAAGCATCAGTCGTAGGGTCTGTATCTCTAAGATCAGTTCCTGCAGGCTCCTGATTTGAAAGAAAAAGGAAAAAGAAACCTCTCAAACACAACAACAAAAACAGAAAAAGGAGTTGGCACCAGAAGGAAACAGAATTAAGAATACACTCTCATGACAGCGAATGGCAAGGAGGAAAATAGTAACAGAGGGAAGAAGAAAGGAAAACACAGAAATGGGAAGAGAGAAGGGAAGAATAGAAAAGGGAGAGAAAGAAAGAGATAGCAAAGAATCCCTAAGGATTGAAGCAACAGTAAAATATGAAATTAAGTTTCTGATGTGGAAGAATAGGAATAGTATTCAACAAGCTTAGGATCTAATGAAAAACTAAAACAAAAATTAACACATGCACAGCAGAGCTCAAAATACTTGTCATTAACATCAAGAAACCTGCTGACTTCTTCCTGTCCTTCGTGGATTAAATAAATTGGTCATCTCTTAATCTCTCTTTGCTCAGACCCAACTTTTTTTTTCTTCTTCAGCTCTCTGGCATCTGTGTCCTTTATGCTATTTATTTTTCTAGACAGTCGCCCACAATACTTTGGATAAATTAATGTCATGACCTCGCTATGGCTATCAGACATAAAATGTCGACTATTTTAATAATTGAACATGAGCTTACAGCAACTGCCTACTGATATCCTAGCCCTGTGGACTCCACATGAGCACTGCACTCCGAGCTCTGTGAATCAGAAACAACAAATGCAAATACAACCTTTTTTCCTCCTAACCCATGCTATCTCTTTATTACATACAGAGATAGAAACACACACAGGCCTTAACTTTACAGAAGGCATAACAATGTTAACTGAGCAGTTTAGAAAATCAACAGGAATAAATATTTGCAAAAAAAAAATCATACTTATACCTGAATGGCCACGCGTTTAAAATATTTACATCCAGATAGAGGTTAGCCAGGTCTGAGTGCCCAGCCTTCTGCTAGGACGTCCATTGAGGCCAATGGAAATGCAGACTTTGATTAAATGAATATTTATTTGAAAGAAGATGTTGTAACCAATCAGTTCAATTACCACTGTCATATATACAGGTTTAAGTTCTCTTCTAATTCTTAACTTCTTATCATCAACACAAAAGCATCCCTCAATTAGAGGTTATACTTTGACTATGGCTAAAATATTTAAAGTAAAATTTTGGTGCTCTTTTACATTTTAGTTTAAGTCACATAATGCAAGTATTACCTTGCTAGATCAACTATTTTTATGTTTTGGAGATTTATTCTACGTTTTTGGAGATTTGTTCTATTAACTTTATATAAAATAAGCAAGATAGATCTGAATTTACATCCAAAAATATTTTCAGTTAAAGGAAGTAATAACTAACTACTCTGTAATACTTCCATACAACCTGCCTTCTACCTTACTACGAAGGCAGGAATCCTTTATTTCTTATAAATGCCATTTGAAATCAGTACTGAGAAGGGGATGATATTTAGATTCCTTAGTGAGATTTGGAGTAAGAAGAAGACAAAAGACAAAAAAAAAAAAACCCACAAAAAAACCCACAAAAAACTACAGTTCAAATTTTGACTCAAAATTCATGAATGTGCAGAATACAGTGTTTATCACTTGCATATTTTGTTTTACTTAACCTCCATTCTCCAAGAAGCTGTGACCAGCCACGTGTCGCTATTTAAATATAAATTAAAGTAAAAATTCTTTTTTTTTTCTGTTGCCTTAGCCATATTTCAAATGTGTAGCAGGGCATGTGGTGGTAGACACCACTGTGAACAACCTGAATATAAAACATTTTAAACCCTGCAGAAAGTTTTATAGGAGAGTGTTAACTTAAATTTTCCTTGTGAAAAGTATTATAACATAACTGATTATTGGATCCCAATAGTTTTTTTCAAGTCTCTTTTAAGATAATTAAACTATGTTGATTTATTTGAAGATCTAAAATAAAGAGAATTCATTTTGACTGAAAAGTATCTATTGTTTTTATTTACTCATAGTCTGGAAATATGCACGATTACTTATGGAAAAAGGGTGCACAGACACTAACTTTGAAACAGTTGATAACAAAACTATCAGAAGACACAAAAAACTACTGAAGCTAAAGTCTCCGAATAAATATGAGGTGTTTATTTGTCTAACCTTTCCAGAAATGAGAGTCATTCTCTTTTCAGAGCCAAATAACACATATTACATATTTCTGTTTTCAATAAAGAAGTGATGTAATAGCAGTGTGAGTAGCAAAAATTAAAAAAAAAATCTTTTCTAAAAATCCTGTTAAAATGAGGAGCAATCAGCAATTAGGAGCAGACAAAACTATGTGGGTTTTGTTGTTGTTGCTGTTTTTTAAACAAAGAAGAGTAATTAAAGGGCAGGAAGGACAAAAATCAGATGCTGATGGACTGGGATGATCTAGTTGGAAATTTTCCTTTTTCTTTGAGATGGAGTCTCCCTCTGTCACCCAGGCTGGAATACAATGGTGTGATCTTGGCTCACTGTAATCCTGGCCTCCTGGGTTCAAGTGATTCTCCTGTCTCAGCCTCCTGAGTAGCTGGAATTACAGGTACGTGCCACCACGCCTAGCTAATTTTTATATTTTTAGTAGAGATGGGTTTTTACCATGTTGGCCAGGCTGGTCTTGAACTCCTGACCTTGTGATCTGCCCACCTCAGCCTCCCAAAGTGCTGGGATTACTGGCATGAGCCACCAAACCTGGCCCTGGTTGGGAATTTTCTATGTAATTAACTGAGAAAAAAACCCAAATGATACGAGTCTGTGAGTGTGCACATGGGCATGTGTGTGTGTGTGTGTGTGTGTGTACACCTTGGTAACATAATTTTCATTTACAAATCAATTCTAGAACTAATTAGTTTAAGCAAAGTTAAAGTAAAATGTAAATTTATATGAGTTATTACTTTAAAAAGTTCACGATGAAAGAGAGTGGTTTTTAACCAGGAAAAAATAAACTTGACTTATATTTTCTTTTAAGATTTTGGTGTTTGGACTAGAGAATGACTCAGTGTTAAATTCAGGCACTTTATGACTGGGATGCAATAGTTCGTCAACCTGAAATTACTTTCTTTTTCTCTTCATATATATAAATGTAGAGTATCACAACTATCAAGGAAAAATAAATCATCACAGAGATTTCTCTTCCTTTTAGGAATGATCCTGGCATATAAAAATCTATGTTCGTTCTTGTATTTAGTAATACAAAAAAAAGTGATTGTAATTCACTCTAGCAATCACTTTTTCATGCCCCCTCTCCCCTGTTTTCTTTCATCTTGCCCTCCCCTCTTCTGCTCTCCGGAAGTGTACAACCCGCTTTCCATCCGGTTTGTCTGTCATCAGTATCCACAAGGGGACCTCATTCAAAGCACACTACAGAGATGACACCGAGATGAGGGAATAGAGCAAGAAGAAGAACTTGAGGGAGGTCTTGAGCTGAAAGTGATGTGAACGTTGCTGTTCAGTGACATATAGGAACAAGCAGGTCTTGAGGATGCTGGCGGAGTGTTTCTCTTTCAGGGAAAAGGCAGGGAATGATAATGAGGGGCAATTTGGAGAGTACAAAAAAGTATATTCTAACAAATTATACACAAATCTGAGGTTGGGCATGGTGGCTCACGCCTGTAATCCCACCACTTTGGGAGGCCAAAGCAGGTGGATCACCTTAGGTCAGGAGTTCAAGACCAGCCTAGCCAACATGGCAAAACCCCATCCTACTAAAAATACAAAAATTAGCTGGGCGTGGTGGTGCACACCTGTAGTTCCAGCTACTCTAGAGGCTGAGGCAGGAGAATCGCTTGAACCTGGAGGTAGAGGTTCAGTGAGCTGAGATCACACTGCACTCCAGCCTGGGTGACAGAGCAAGACTCTGTCTCATATATATATATATATATATATATATATATATATATGCAAATCTGGAAGAGTATTTTTCAATAATTTTCCACTTTGTACATACTAATAAGTAAATGTTTCTGCTGTGTTGATCTGTTTCCTAACAGGTGAGAGAGAAAATAATTAATCCTGGTTTTTTAAGAATGAATATAAGTGAGAGGGCTTCAAATGACTTCAGAATTACTATTGTATTTAGACTCTGAATATTATAATACAGGATCAATATAAAAATTTATGTTTTAAGTAACATAACTGTAGAAAAATACTATTTTTTCCATATGGTAGGCTATGTACAACACCATGAAACAAAGTGAAGAAGTAGAAAAATAACTGATCTAAGAGTGAGAAAAACTGGTTGTAGTATCAGTTCTGTAATTAATAATGTTTGTCATCTTAGATAAGTCATTTAACTTTTGGAACCTTAGTTCTCTCTCTTTTTTTTTTTTTTTTTTTTTTTTTTTTGTGACAGTCTCTCACTCTGTTGCCCAGGCTAGAGTGCAGTGGCGAGACCTTGGTTCACTGCAACCTCCGCCTCCCGGGTTCAAGCAATTCTCTTGCCTCAGCCTCCCGAGTATCTGGGATTACATGCGCCCACCACCACGCCCAGCTAGTTTTTTTGTATTTTTAGTAGACATGGGATTTCACCATATTAGCCAGAATGGTCTCGAACTCCTGACCTCAGGTGATCTACCTGCCTTGGCCTCCCAAAGTGCTGGCATTACAGGTGTGAGCCACTATGCCTGGCCTAGTTCTCTTATTTTTTAAAATAAAGAGAGAGGACTAGATTATCTCCAAAGCCTAATTCAGCCCTAAAATCCTGTGCAATGGAAGGGCAGTACAATTGGAAACATATGTTGGTAATTACTATCTACTATTTAGATATCTCTTTATATAATTATCTAATTTAATCCTCACAATAACTGTCCAGTAGCGTTTTTCCCCAGAAAGGCTAATGACATATCCTCTTTCTATATCCCTGTGATGTCTCAACTCATAGCTGAATTTTGAAAATTGGTATGATCTCAGGCCAGGCGCAGTGGCTCATGCCTGTAATTACAGCATTTTGGGAGGCTGAGGCGGGTCAGTCATCTGAGGTCAGAAGTTTGAGACCAGCCTGACCAATTCGGTGAAACCCCATCTCTACTAAAAATACAAAAATTAGCCAGGCATCATGGTGGGCACCTGTAATCCCAGCTACTCAGGAGGCTGAGACAGGAGAATTGCTTGAACCCGGGAGGCAAAGGTTGCAGTGAGCCGAGATCATGCCCACTACACTCTAGTCTGGACACAGACTCCATCTCAAAAAAAAAAAAGAAAGAAAAAAGAAAATACAATTGTATCATTTCACATTAGCTGCATAATATGGCGATTTCAAAATGTTATAGTAGATCTTTTATGTGGATTACTTTATTTCCACTGAAATTTTTAATTATTTGAAATACTATATAAAATATTTTCATTTTAGAACTAGAAAGATAGTAATTTTCTAAGATTTAAAAATATGTATACACAGTTATGACACAGACACTGTGGAGAAAACCTAATAATTTCTTTGGAAGACTGTAAAAATTAGCCTACCTGGATTAAAAAAAACATTTTAGGGTTCATTGATCAAATAGACATACTTTAGCTTTAATGAAGCATTTAAAATCTGTCAGGATAAGGTATCTAGTTTGTAAAACCTTCTTAAGTGGATTTTTGAAATTTGGAATACAAAAGAAACCAGAAAAACAGGTGAATCATAGGTTAAAAATTCTCTATCATCAACTTGCAAAAACTTTAAAAAATCTTTTTTGGTTTTAAAAAATATTCATTTTCAAGTGTTGCTTAATTAAAGGGGAATAAAGTTATTAATGGATAGTTATACTGACTGTGCATAATCATTTTTATTCTAGATTTTTAGAGTTTTATTTAATGTTAAAAATATGCTAATTTTGTAGGGTTCTTTTCATAAGAAAAGAAAATGCTTTATCTACTGATCACGACAGTTAGCAGGAGCATAAAATATAGAGTAAATTATTTTAAATTAAAAAGTGTTCTCTCTTTATACTTTTTTCTTTCCTAAGTGTTTCATATTAAAATAATTTATACACATTCTTTTCAAGATTGAATTTCACTTTGCTCTCTCTATGCTCAGTGATAGAAATTGCTCCCACTTTTAGAAGTAATGTGAGATGATTTTAACTTTTACAAAAACATGTTATTCCATGAAGGATGCCATTCTAGCATATTCTCAAACTCTTATTACTCAGGTCCTCAATCTAGATTAAGGAAGCTTCCATTACATGGAGTTAGTGGAAAATGTTTCTAAGCATTATGAACATCATTTAAATATTTCCGAACAATGAAGGTTCAAGTGTATCCCACATCCTCATGCTTTGTTCCTATCTTTTCCAATCAATTGTATTGATATTGTTAAGAGTTAAAAGGTATAATTTCATTGATCAAGGAAATAGCCTAACATAGCAAAACTGTCTTTCAATTCAAGACATATTAATCCCACCTTTGTCTCCTATTAGATCACTATGCTTATTTATTCTGCATCTTTAAATTCTATAACATATAGCTGCTTAAAAAAGATAATATACAAAGAATTTTCTATTTTCTTGGAAAATATAACATATTCCTGGGTGTTCCCCACACTGAACTGCTACTGAACTCAGGGGACCTTGTGACACCTAGTCAAGTGCTTGGCCTCAGTTTCAAGTTGACTGAAGAATGTGGGCCCTTTTCAGGAGTTTAGAAAGCATTAAAGAAAAAAAAAAACTTTCAAAAATATCGAAATCATTTAGCAAATCAGTGTTTGAGAAAATAATGATGAAGACATATCCTTGTAGCTATCTTTTCCAGAGCCACCACTCACTTTTTTAAATGACACCGTGGAACTGGGTGAACTACAAACAATAGATTGATTCTGAAGGCTTATAACTTAGGAAACAAAATGATCCAAGTTAAGCTACCTTGGAAAAATAATGCAAGAGAACAAACAAAAAACCCCTCACCCAAAATAATGTTAGCATAGTAGTCTCTTTGAGAAGGTATTTTGTTAGACTCTGTATACCAAAGCTCCAAGAGTTAGCATTTTGACTAGTCTAGAAAGTTATATGCTGATTAACACTCTTACAAACTCTCCATTTAAAACTTTGATAACAAAAACATTCACAAATTCAAAAGCCTCATAGCCCAAGTGGCCCATAGGCATGTTAATTTTTTTACAGTAATATTTGACTATATTTCTTTATACAACAATTTAATGTATTTTTTCTTATGTGCCAATAGCCATAACTCACTAAGGAAAAGGGTTAAGTTAGAACTTATGTTCAGATACTTTGCCAGTATAAAGGATTGAATTTAAGAGAAAATGTATTCCCATTCTCATGCCTGACAAAGACATGGTTTAAAGTACACATTAAACAAAAGAAAACTGCTTTTCAATTACTAAATGCAGTGCTCAGTAGGACAGGAAACGTACTGCTTCTCTTAAATGCTAGACCTTTAAAACATTTGCTGGATGACAGCACTATAAAAAAAATAAAGTTTCTTTAGTAAATAATTAAAGCTGAATATGCAACATTTCTTAGAAGCATTGAATAAGTCTATTTGTCCAGCTTCCTTTGCAAAGACTGCGTAGAAAACAGCACCATAAACACTTTCAGTCCCCACACAAGGGCTAAACAAAGAGTCCTCTTTCTAGCCATCTAATCGGGTAATTTATTTTTTCAACCATCACATAAATCGAAACACAGCTGTAACCAATGACTTGCAGATCCAGTTCCCAGCCAGCTGGAATCAGTTCTGCTGAAACAGCAAGATTTTTACATTGTTCACTTCTGTACATCTGGAGAAATCATTGAGGTTCAAAGGTGACCAGAACAGCTCTTTAAATAAATTCAACTGACAGTGAAGATTTGCTTAAGGATCTACAAACTCTACATTCACTTCTACAAAATGTTCATGTCATGAAATTAATGCTTATAAAGGCTATTTGCATCCTAGTCAATATAGACTTTATGAGTTGCTAATTGAATTAAGCACTGAAATGCCAATTTCTTTGAAAAGAACTTGCATAGGTTTCCTCGAAACTTTTTCCTAGGAGTTGTTGCTATTTAAAGACAGTTGTATTAAAATACTACATTACAGGCAGAAAATCAACCATAAGAACCTGTAACAAAACCAGATACTAGAAATGTACCTACTCATATCTCAAGTTCAATCATGTTTAGTTAATATAATCCTCTATTTAGATAAAAATGAACAAGAAATACTATCTGAAAGAAAGCAGAGCGGGAATACCTCCATCAAGCTAGGCAGGCAAATCCCTCAATGGAGTCAGAGTCCTGGGAGAAACAAATGCGGGTTAGGAATGTTCCATATGCAGTCTTGCAGGGAGGTGATTCTGGCACAAGCAGGAGAGAAATCCAAGAGCAGCAACAACTTATGCTGTATCTTAGAAGCACGTAATTGCACATAGGGCAAAAGCTAAGACTCCCCAAAACAAAAACTGACGCAGTCAATCTTTGATGCCAAGAGCCTCCATAATAATTGGAAAAACTTAGAACAAATAAAAATCTAGAAGAGTAAATGTATTATTGGCATTTATATTATGCACACTATATCAATTCCAATGCATCATTTTCTTCACAAAAGCCATCAAAACGATATATTTGGGAAATAAATACATATGTCTGACAAACTCCTCAAGTCAGTTTTTATTGGTATTAGAAAAATAATATATAAGTGAATCACAAATGCATTTTACTTTTAATATACAGAGAAACAAGTTATTTTCATTATTTAGCCATCTTTTTCAAATATGTGGGCATTTCAATTACGGTGGATCAATAATCAGTAACTTCCTTAGGCATTGTGCCTTGAAAAAGATTGAACCAATAAATAGTGATAATGTATAGTCCTCCATTCATACTGATTGACAGATGGCGATCACGTAGTGAGTAGCAATTCACAATTACATATTAAATTCACGTAAAGATGTTTAGGTTCATGCACTTGTTAAACATCACTGTGTACACAGGCTATAGAAACATGGTCTGGAACAGTTAGAAATGTGATGTAATAAATAATAAAGTATTCAATATGGTGAGGATTACCTTTAAGAATTTCAGGGTTATGAAAAATTATACCTACCCAAAAGGCAGGTGATCTGCATGCTTTTACACCACTGATTATGAACTCACCGTGGGATGTGGAAGAAGGAGATCTCGAGAGGCACACAACCTCTATAGACCTCCTACAGAACAAAGATCTAATGTTGTTTCCTTCTGGAATATGCACATTTTTGCAAGGAATTTTTAAAATCCTGATATACATCTTCCAATACTATTACTTCTGAAATGTGACATCCCAAATTTTCTTCCTTAAAATACGTTCTTACTTTCAGAGTAAACACCATTTTAAAAAATCTCTTCTTTTAAAGATATGAACCAAGCAATCCAAAAATAACTAGAGTCTACTAACTTATATTCTTAATTAGTAGAGGGAAAGTTAAATTATAGGGAAAAATTTGTGAATGAACATTGCGTAAGTTTATGAATATATCATTTAAAAGTAAGCAGCCAGTTAAACATATCATTGTTTTAAAATTGGACTAAAATTAAACAACTCTCATACTCTGTTCTCTTCTGTAATATTAAGGTATTCTTCATAAGCAAATTCATATGACTAAGTTTTCAGTTAATAAATGTTTTAATGATTTTAATTCACATGTATTCCATAATCCTATGGTCCTGTGATGTACATATAGTTATTCAAATATGCAGTGTTTCTAAAGCATCTGTAACATATGACAATTTACATATATATGTGCAATTTATATATATTAATATGAGTGAAGATATATTTGTAAGACTAAAAATATTCAAGAATTTTTATTATTTATGATAGAATGTCAACTGAACCTATAGCAGTAGAAACTGTCACACAAATACTTGCTCAGAAAGAAAACAAACAAAAGTGTCTTCCCATAACAATTCAGCTAAAAGAAAAAAAGGGGGTCGGGGAGTAAATATTATAAAAAAACTTGTTTTAGGTGTTTCCCAACAGATGATATCTTGAAATATGCCCAGCTAACATGTAAATTTCACAAGTTAGTTTCTTACTTAAGCTTATTATTATCAAAGTTTGATCTAATACTTTTTACCCAGTTTCTTTTCTTATAATTCCTCTAGACTGTAAATTACAAAATAAACATTTAGTGTGTGATCCATGTAACATAGGCTATGAAAACTCTATAGAAAAATGCTATCTTTGTGTCACCATGAGCTTGCTAAACTAAAAATGGCTGCCAGGCTTTATTCTTCTACAAGAACTAAGAATAGGTTTCTCATCTAGATTTGAGCTGGTAGACTGAAGGAGAAAGTTCTAAGATTGGCAAATATTCTATGTTTATTTGTGAACCTATTTTACTCTTATTATTTAGTACGCTGATATTAGCTTGACTCTTTTTAAAGAGCAAAAAAAAATTGGAATTTTACTAATACAGCAAGTCTCTTGTTAATCATATTATATACACACTATTGTGATAATAATAGTCTTAATTTCTTAGAGCTAGGTGTTGAGTCACAACACACATTTTTAAAGTACGTATTTAAACATAATTGTCATTAAACTAGCCCTAAAATTATGTTTGTTATTTAGTAAAGGCTTTTAAATCCTAATAATGGTTTTGTAATTGTTGTTAAGGCAGATTTTATTTATATTAGTTATTTGTTTATGTGTGTATTTTGTTTGTAATAGCAAATAAGTCTCCATGGGAAATGATAGAATTTTAGATATTTAAAAGTAGTTTGGAATTTGGCAGGGTGGAAAGCAATAAAAATGCATATTCAGAGAAGGGTGAAAAGATGAGTCTTCTCGAGTAAAGTAGACATGATGAGAATATTGGAAGGTGGGATTGGAGAGAATCATGGAGTGAAACAGGGAAGGGACTCATAGACAAGATCAGATTCTTAATAGGCATTCTAGAATCTTCTACATTCAAACAAGACTTCCAAATGAAGATTCAATAGGAACTAATTTGTCTCTTTTTTATTTAAAGAAAAATATGTAATATTTAAACAAGTTTTTCTCCATTTCTGAAAAAAGAGAATTAGACCTTATGCTGACTTGCAAAATTCTCACGGATTGCTTAAGTTCACCACTACATACAAACAGATAAAGATTTTTCAAAGTCTACTCTGACTTCGACAATTTTTAAATTTGATAGGTTTTCTTTGCCAAACTCTGTCAAGTCTAGCCACTTTATTATCACCATTATTTTTATTGACTGACTGATTGAGACGGAGTCTAGCTTTGTCTCCAGGACAGAGTGCAATGGCTTGATCTCTGCTCATTGCAACCTCCACCTCTCGGGTTCAAGCGATTCTCTTGCCTCAGCCTCCCGAGTAGCTGGGACTACAGATGCATGCACTACCATGCCCAGCTAATTTTTGTATTTTTAGTAGACACAGGGTTTCACCATGTTGACCAGGATGGTCTTGATCTCCTGACCTTGTGATTCGCCCACCTTGACCTCCCAAATTCCTGGGATTATAGGCCCGAGCCACTGTGCCTGGCCAGTCTAGCCATTGCTTTTATCAATTTTTTTTTTTTTTTAATTTGAGACAGAGTCTAGCTCTGTCACTCAGACTGGAGTGCAGTGGCTCGATCTCGGCTCACTGCAATCTCCGCCTCCTGGGTTTAAGTGACTTTCCTGCCTCAGCCTCCTGAGTAGCTGGGATTATAAGCGCCCACCACCAAACTTGGCTAATTTTTGTGTTTCTAGTAGAGACAGTGTTTCACCATGTTGGCCAGGCTTGTCTCAAACTCCTGACCTCAGGTGATCTGTCCCCCTGGGCCTCCCAATGTGCTGTGATCACAGGCGTAAGCCACTGCGACCGGCCTATTAAGTTGGTTCTTGGTGATATTCAATATAAACTAACAAGTGAAAATAATCAGAATATTTAAAAATCCTAAGATTATTGTCAAGTATTATGAGTGTTTGATTGGATTATCGACTACACTGACTCCTTGTCAGCAGGTGGATACCACTAGCCATTTTAGAATGTTTTACAACAGGGTTTAGCCAAAGTTTTTGTCAAAAAGGAACACACCATTAATTTGAGTGTAAATTTTTTGTGAGATTGTGTGTGTGTGTGTGTGTGTGAGAGAGAGAGAGAGACACACACACACACACACACAGAGAGAAAGAGCAACAAAGAGACACACACACACAAAAAGAATTTTTTAGTTTAAATCTTTCAAGTCACAGACTTGAAACTCTAAGAGGGCACAGAGATTCCTGTAAAAAATAGTTCATAAGTTTGTAAAGATATGAGTAAATCAGACATCTATAAGACGAGCTTTTCTTGTCTTTGGAGGCCTAATTAATATTATGTATCAATGAGTGAAGCTATTAAAAAATGTTATTTCAATTACGCTAAAATTAGAAACTCTTTCAAGATCTACTGACACTCATCTTCAAGCCAAGTTTTGGCCTTTCTTTTCCCCCAATCTTACCATCCTCTTGTAGATTTAAAGATCTACAATTTCTTTCTTTCAAAAGAGAGAATTACATGACATTATATTTGAAAACCCTTGAGTTTATTTTCTTTGCAGAGGATCCATAAGTCTTCCAAATCGACCATGTAAATCAATTCATTTATCACTCCCTCTCTTGAACTAGTCAAAATTTCCCAAAATGTTACAGGTACTATTTTAAGCAAGCCAGGATAGAGCTTATAAATTACCTAATATGCTTTGCTTATGAACTAGCCCAGATGGAAAGAAGATTATATCTATATAACTGTACCCGACAGCTTTCTATCTGTGCAATAAATTAAAATGAAGTGTGGGGGGAGTGATTCTGTGTCAAGTACACCAATACATTTAGCCTTTTAGAACCAACTATATGTAAGTACAAATTCAATTTGTAAAAATTAGAAAAATCATATTCAAATGGTACTTCAAATGGCACTTCTGTGTCAAGAAGGGTTACACAATGTTATTTCTAGAGCTTTCAGTCACTTGAATTTAATCTGACATATATTTTAAATATATCCACTGTGTGTAAGTGACGAAGTTGCTAAAATAATTACAAAAAATGAAGGGAGAAATAGCTTCTGTCTTCAAAAAGTTTAATATATGGTAGAGAGTCAGACATAGAAATGATGATCTATGGAAAGTGTGAAGAATTCTATCAAATACAAAGTGCCAAAAAAAACACGGGGGAAAAAAACAGTAAATACTGAGTGCTTTGTAGAAAGCTTCCAGCAGGAAGCTCCACTTGAGTTAAACCTTGAAGGAAAAGGACTGTTCAACAGGACAATCTATTAGAGGGAGAAAAGACATCGTCTATGGGCTGAGCAGGAGGAAAGGCTGAGGGTGGGAATTGACACAGTTTTGGGAAAATGACTAGAACTGAAAAAATGTTACTAGGAAAAATGGGCATGCAGTTGGATTGGGGGTTTGGTTATAGAGGGTGTTTGGTGTACTAAGAAGTAATGCTTTGGGCATAAATGATCAACTAAAATCTTTTTGAGTAAAAGTTTTAGATTAGCATAAGACACCCAACAACAATGCTAACGATTACCATGTACTTAATACCAAATCCATACCTAGCTCACTGCTAGTACATATAATGCCATTTTATCATCCATTGGGTAAACAGTATAATTATTAGCAATTTATTGACAAGAAATCTGAGCTTCAAAGAAGTAATGTACCCAATGTGATACCACTAGTAAGTGGTTATATTGTTCATGGCCTATTTGATTCCATTCATTCCTTTCTTAAGGGTTTAGTCAGACTACCTCTCAAAATTAAATTGGCCTCTTAGCAAGCATAGTGTTGAATCTCAGTACACAATAGGATAAGTAGTCTACGTCAGGTCAGGGAGGATCCTACAAAGAAACTCTAAGATGGCACAGAGATTCCAGGTGTTTCTTTATATTTGGAACATTTTGGAAGTGACAGAGGACTCAAATATAGACTTTTCTGATCCCAAAGCTCATGTTCTTTCCTTTATCACATGGTACTATTGATCTAATCAATATTTTAAGTAGCTGTAAAAAATTTCATCTCGGGAATGTATTTGCTTAACAAATTCCCAAATGTTGAGAATCTCTAGGGCTTCAAATTTGGGATCATAATGTATAGTATTAAAATGAATATTTTTTTCCCATGTATCTTTTTCCATTTGAATTTTCTCCTTTGTATAACATCGTAGATGTCAGAAGGTTATAATGATTTAAAGCAGCTAAATAACCTTGGCATAATTGAATAATTGATATCCTAGAGATATTTTCCATTTTTATTTCAATTCTATAATATATCAAGCATTAAACAATAATAGTGAATATGAATTCATTAAAGCCTTTGCTTGTCAGTTTCATTCATTCATTTTTCCACTGGTTCATTACTTAACTGTTTTGTTGCTCATTCACTTCTTATCTAACTACACATTATATGACTGAAGATTCGGCTAACGATTAGACTTACCATTACCTAGTAAGCCTGTGAGAGTAGTGACTGAATACCTTAATGTTCAAGAAAACTTAAGTTATTAAGTTCAAGAACTTAAATGATTTATCCCATGTGGTAGTCTCAAGTTTCACAATAAAGTAGACCGTTTAGTAATACATTATTATATCAGTTCCAGAGGAATAAGATCAGTTCTTGGAACAAAATTTATAACAAAACTTCCATGAGTGTTTAGTTTTACCAAAATAAAATCTATCAGTTTGGCGGCTTTATTTGCATTCCTATTTCATTCATATTTCTAACTACTTTTTAAAACTTTTTGAAAATAATCACATAGACTACAGAAAAGTAAGCATAAGTGTATCAGAGAACAAGTATTTTTGGGGGGTCTAAATTAAATTTGAAAGCACATAGCACTTCTAATTGGAGAATTTAATACGTAAAAGAGAGATAAATGAAAGAAAACAAAACTTAGAAACAGTTCTGCCATGTTCATTATGCAACTACAGACAGGATACTTAACACCTCAAGGCTTCGGTTTCTTCCTTTGAAAATGCATTTCACTACCACAGTGGAATGGAATGTCAATTTTGTAACTTCAAACCCAGTGAAAACAAAAAGTGCCATATAAACATAAAATAACATTTCCATGTGACAGATTGATCTGGGGTTATTTTACCTGCAACTTTTAAAGTAAATTTTGTCAAATAGAGAAAAAACATCCCACTTCGTGACTATTTCTTAAACTTGGCTTTCTGTGTCTGGAAGGCAGTGACAGAGTTGTTGACTTTTGAAGATGAGAATGCAGCAAACACAACAGGATGAAGTCTGAACTCCTATTGATTGATGCACATAAGGTGTGGCGGGGTGAAAATAGAGACAACTAGTGAGTTTTCAGGGTCTGAAGGCATTGTTATTTTGAGTCGAAGAAGCAGATGAATACAATTTCCAAACTATAACAATGCCATCTCAAATCACATATCCCTTCCAAAAGAGTTCTAAGTTTAAAGAAAACAATGACAAATACCAAATGCATTTTAGACTCCTTTGAAAAGGAAAGTTGATGATCATTTTTTAAAAAATAACTGCTTGCACATAGACCTTAAAAATAAAAAGGGCCATTTATGGGAAGGAAGAGGAGGAGGCAGGTGAACAAGTCAGAAAAATCTAATATTTGCAGGTCCGTTTACTCATTTCTCCCATGTACCATGATGATTTCATCCTGAGAAGCGGCAGTTGGGGACTTCTTCACTAGAGCAGGAGCAGATGTATTGAATGCACTCTCAAAAACTCCAACCAGTTTTCAAGGAACCTGACCTGCGAAAGCAGTAGTGCATCCAAATCTCAGGCAACCAACTTCTACAACTGTAAATTGAGAGTATATGCCCATATACCTCGGAAATTTTTTTTTAGTTTTGAATTTTTTGTGGATACACACTAGGTGTATATATTTATAGATTACACGGCATGTTTTGACCTAGGCATGCCCTACATAATCACATCGGGGTAAACAGGCTATCCATCACATCATGCATTTCTCCTTTGTATTTCTCTTGGATAATTTTCATATCTTCTTTTCCCCTTTATTATTTAGAAAATATTCAACAAATAGTATGAGACAATAGAAGATATAGCTGTATTTCTGACTGCCCTGCATTCCCTATTCAGGCAGCTTTGAGGGCATTTGGAAAGATTTTTATCAATATTCTAGAAAACACTAAACTAGACCTCTGTTAACTCAAAGAAAATCTCAAATATATATGTCACATTGTTTAGAAGTGAAAGTATTTTAGTGAAGCTTATTTCTTGAAGAGAAAGAAAACATGTTGGGTATTGCAGGAATTAGAAGCATACATTACAACAACAAAGGGACAGCAGCAATGGAACAAAGTCGAGCTTGTTTAATAAAAACTGCTTACTCATTCATTCATTCTTTACAGTCAAAACCCTTTTCACAAAAAGAATCGTGACCAAGTCACAGAGGTGGAATTTCCAAACAAAGAGGTAGTATTTGACCTCCCTAATTTTTAGTATAGCTACCTAAACTGCATCTGTAATTCACTAGGATCCAGGTACTTCAGAGTTTTTACATACTTGAAACATGTCTGAAATTTTGTGTTCCTTTATTCAGAATGGTTTGCCTTGAAAAAACTGAGTTAAGAATTTAAAGAAATCCTAAAATTTCTTAGAGATTTTGTACAAAATGTGTTAGGTACTATTTTTAAAAAATGAAGACAAGAAAGGTCAGTCTATTATTTTGGAGAAATAACAATGGAACATAATAATTTTAAAAGATGAAATTTCTAAGGGCTTTAGAACTTAACAACATGTGAGGTTCAAACATATTTCTATCACATTCGTCGCTCTCCTGTTTCATGGCTTATATCCTCTTCCATTTAGGATTACAAGACAACCTCCATATCATCCACTACTCATCCACTGAGCAGATGTGTTGAGATAATGTGAAAACCATGCCTTCTGGTCTGCATTCCTAATCATTTAACTCAGCCTTGGGATAACAGAACTCCTACTCCAGTTGGCCAGTTGAATGTACCTCTATTTCTACATTCAGGTTGCTTTTTGCTGCCATTCCTATCATTTCCATTGGCTTTTTAATTGCTCTTTTAAATAATTCATTTACCAGACCTGGTAATTTTTTGACGGCCCCTTTTTTCTTTGACACCCTAGTGATTACGTCAGAAAACATCTTATTCATTTTACTCAGTTGTCTTCATTTGAAGCTTAAACGGTGGTAGTTTACCTAGTGTTCTGTTTACACATGCAGACTCTATTTAATACAGCAACTTTAAAAAATATGCTAGACCTTGGTTTCATTCAATAATGTACCTCTACTTCTTTCTCCTTACTTGTGCAAAATTCATTTTATATTTTCTGATTGTGACTAGAACCAAGAAAACCTTCAAGTCCTTCCCAAGAGGAACAATGAAAGGGCTCTAAGGAAAGATAGCTTAAATAAGAAAGAGCTGGCTAGCTTGGGTCCCATGTATGTAATAATAAGTTGGAGCTTTAGGTCAGGCTAACCACGTTTTCAATAATGAAAGAAAATTCTTATACCTTGAGATACAGTTATTAAAGAACAAGGCTTAGTTCTAGGTTAAGAGTGTTGTAGAAAAAAAAACATTGTCTATTAGCCTTATCTGAAATTAATAACCTAATTTTGAAAAATTATTAGGAGATGATTTACTAGTTTTAAAATTTTTATCGAAGGATGGATAATTTACATATGATTTAAATAATGTATATATCTATGGAAAGCTAACATAACAATGCTAATATTATAAGGCCCTCTCTTTCCTGGTGAAAATAGTAAATGGAAAAGAAAATGCTGGAAATGATTAAAGATACATGCATCAAGAGGAAGGATAGCTGCCCATAGTTCAAACTGCTGACTCAATCACTTGATGTAGACTCACTAATCAGTTTATCTGCCAACCACATCCCTGTTCTTCCTGCATGAGACTGGACTCACTTCTGCTACTACCAGGTAAAAGGTGGCTCAGAGGCAGATAGAATAATGATTAATTGTAATAAATACTGTAAGTAGAATTGAACAAAGCCTATAATGTGAGCTTCATAAAATTATTTGAATATTAGCATTCTAAGTAGTCCAGTGAAACTGAATTTTATATAAGCAAAGAAAAGATAATTAAAGTTACAGACATTTGAAAAGAAAAATACATGAAATAGATTCATTAATAAAGTGTGAGAGAAATATGCCCTTCTACTAATGCATACTAACCTGGTATTTTGGGTCTGTACATTGGTGAAGAGGTGTGAATTTTGGCTGCTCCAAAATATATGACTATCCCTGAGAGAAAGGGCACAAAACAACTTAAGCCACTCCTAAGATATGCATTTCCTCTTTTTCAGGATGTGTATTAATGTATAATAAGTGTAAGGAACAGGAACATTATAATTATGAGCACATTAACTTTTTAAAGATTTTTGTATCACTACAGTTATATGAATATGGTGATTCATAATTATTCACAATTTAGGAGTTTTATTCAAATAAGTAGACCCAATTAAAAAGAATATGCATTATTTCAAAAAAAGCAAGATGAATGCAGAAAAAACCATTAAATAAACAACATGAGAGTAAGTCTTTCAAAAGAGACAGCTAACAAAGACTTTCATTTTGAGAACTTGTCATTTCCTTGCAAACAGATAATGAATGTCAAAATGCCTATTCAAATCCTCACAGTAAAATAAAATCACTTTTTCCTCTCAAAATCTATGACTCTAAATATCCTGAGTAGAAAACATTTCATATATAGGTATATTAATTATGGAATTTGAAGTAAGTGTTATATGTTCGAATACAAACAGTTTATTGTGCCAGTTTATTCTTGTAGCCCTCACCAACTCTTATATTTATAAAAGCACAGCTAATGCGTCATAAGAAGACCTTTCTTATTGCTTTCTTGTATTCATTTAGTTTTAATTCAGCTTATTAGACAGATTCAAGAAGAAAATGCACCTGTAATCAGATTTTTATCCCAAGATCCACCAGAAGGAGAATATATACAGGCAACAGTTTTTGAGGCATTAAAAGTAGCAGCTTCAGGATGGATAAACACAGACTAGGAAAGTTCACACTACATATTGTGAAGCGTTAATTGAAGAATGTTTATTTGGCACAAGAGACATCCCTTTTTTGTACATTCCATAAGATGGTGGTGTCATGTTTATATGGCTATGCCACCTTGCAGAAATGCATTCTTCAAAACAATTTCTAAATGTTTTAATTACTTTTCTTCCAATACTATATGATATTCCCACACTCAATTCAATCTATGTTTTGGAACACTAGGTGCTGACAGTGTATTTTCAAAAAGATAAGTTATCTTTCTACAATGCTGAAAAATAGACCTCATATATAAACTGAGTTCATTGCAAAAGATTGGATCGATATGCATGCACGTGTGCACATGCGTCAACTGCCCAAGGGAAGAAGTGGTACAATTTGATATTTTCTTACTTTTCTTGGTTTTCAAGAATTACAAAGCCTGAAGCCTTTCTTTTATCCAACTGAACAAGAAAATTAGCAAAGAAATTAATCTAAGTCAACTATAGAGGCAAGAGAACCACATAAACATATAAGGAAGATTCCCCCCACCCCACCCCCGCCCCGCCAAGGAAAAACATTACTGTCCACTGTTGAAAACATTACAATTAATCATTTTAAGTAAG
Source organism: Cheracebus regulus (assembly GCA_963574635.1). Lineage (NCBI taxonomy): Eukaryota > Metazoa > Chordata > Mammalia > Primates > Pitheciidae > Cheracebus > Cheracebus regulus. The sequence goes on along the minus strand of CAUYQU010027468.1, from coordinate 156,076 downwards.
AGCTCCTGGTATTGATGCACAAGGTCGGTGATGTTTACAGCCAGTGAGTAAATGAGAACATCAAAAATGTTAAGAGTAAATCCCTTAGAACATTGAAGACCAAGAAAATGTGAAAAAACATGGGAGTCTTGTATTAATCTTAATAGTTCAAGGTAAAACTTGATTTTTTAGTACACATTCAATTGGATTTAAGGATTATGGGATGAAAGTTGCCAGATTTTTCACACACACACAAAGTTTACTTATAATTGACTATTTTACAATGCAATCCACAATTTTCTTCTTAAATATTAAAGTTTTATGACAGTAGTCAATCATTAGAGGAAGTAACTGAGTATGATGAATGCCTTTCAAATTTAAAAGATCTAGATTCTCTCTCTAAAGCTTTCTTTGAGAGAAAGAAAAGTAACAAACCTGCTTTTTGGCGAGTGACAAAAGAATATTATAAAGTTACAGACTGATAGTATTTAGCATGGACAAAAACCTCAGAATCATCCAAAAACAATTCCTAGAAATCTGCTCATCCATATTCTATAAAAGAACTTTCTAAATAAAAATGTTTATTGATAAGAACCTAAAGCAATGATTAAGTAGGCTCTATAATCAAATTAAAAACAAACCATTCTATTTGATGAAAAGGGTTGATTTTAAAAAGATATATTTTATGAATCTAGTCTACAAAGTATTTGGCCATAAATAGCACTGGCTGACAATGCAGGATGCAATTCACTACTCAAGTAACTCTTTTCTGACTAATTCTATTCAGTATTTTGTGCACTGTTCAATAGGCACAGTTTTAGGTTCAGGTTGAAATATTATTATTTAGAGTTTTATATTCACTTTTTAACTTTCAATTTTGAACATATACAATAACTCTTTTTATGTTTAAATTATACATAGAACAGTTAAAATGCATTTTTCATATATATATTTTCACACTTGTTCCCCAATTTATTATTTCTTAAAAAGCCATCACATTCAACACATACCCCATAAGAGGAACGTGGGAGTAGAAAGTTGAGTAAAAATGGGTAAAGGGTATTTTAAGTATGAGTGGTAAGGAGTAGGCACCATCTTGAGTGGCATGCAGGGGGCATATCAGACTAACAAGCCATGTTGATATTAACATCAAAATCTTATTCAGAATGTTGCAGGTTTACTCCTTCCTTACTCTTGATGTTCCTCCACTGACCCACAGAGGTAGATAAATTCTCTTTGAAGATATAGTTTTCTAATGTATCATATCTTCTATAATTATTAATAAAGGCAAGACACGAGTTATTCTACCTGAGAATGGTAAAAATCACAAATGCCTAGAATAAGTAGCTTTAGTATTAAGAAAACACTATCCAAGTAAAATCCAAAAACTGACCATTTTTAATTGGCAGAATGGCATAAGGAAACAAACACATTTTGGCAATGGTCTATTTCTAATTTTTTTTTTTTTACTTGACTTACGTTGTTTTCATGGAGACAGAGATCTTGCTATATTGCACAGACCGGTCTCAAACTCCTGGCCTCAAGTGATCCTCCTGCCTTGGCCTCCCAAAGTACAGGGATTACAGGAATGAGTCACCATACCCAGCCTGTTTGTAGCTTTTGATCCCCCAAAACTAACTTGCTTCACTAACCCTATATCATATGGAAAATGGACTAGAACTTAATGCCTTAAAAATTAGAGTCCATTAAGTATAAAATTCACTTTTAATAGAAAATGACATGATAGGCAATGATAAAAACCATTTATCATAAAATATTTTATTTAAATATTTACATAAAGACAGGTTTTATAAGCAAGATGAAAGTATATCCAGGGTTTGTTCTGTGGCAAACACATACTTCCATACCTCCTATATCTATACATTAGAAGAGATGGGGTGTTAAAAGCAAGATTATGACCTCAAGTTAATATGCGATCAAAATGAAAAGTAAATGTTACATTTGGTTCCTTCTAGAACATGAAGCTGAAAGATAGACTTTTTTCAAACAATATTGAAGCAGTATACCTGTGTAATGAAACTGTGATCAAATATGTCGTACAACAGGTGTTAATACATAAGGACAATGTAAAAAAAAAAACAACCCACAAGATTTATAATGAAATCACAGTAAACAGGTAATTAGATTTCACTACAATTAACTTGCTTTATTAAAGTAGAAATTTTCGTTATGTGAGGCTCAGTTTTTAAGCAAAACACAATTGATACTGGTAAAATATAAAAGAATTGGGATCAAGTAATTTATATATATGAAGTTCTAGAGCGATATCCACAGATATCTATATAGTAAAAATTAGTGACATAGTACAGTTAGTCCGCTTTGCTGAATTACTGCTTCTGGTTATCAAAGGTGGGATGAGTTTTCTGACTGGCTTGAATTGCATGCAGCCAGCAGATGGTTGATGAACATAGAGCTTTTTGTTTATGAACTCTATTCACCTTACTAAACCACAGGTTTAACTCTAGTCTCTCTAGAGTTAAACACCTTCTCCTCCATTCTTGAGCTGAGACAATATATGCACAATAAATTGGAAGTGGGAATTTAAGCAAACAATTCTAAATAATGGCCAGAAGAAAAAAAATATCTAGCAAATTCTGGAGATGTTCTACATGGGCTACTTCATCTATTCCTGCTGCCCCTTCCACTTCTTTTATTAGAACTTTTGGGTTCACACATTTCCCTTTTTCACAATGGGGTTGCAACTTTTTGTGTGTGTGTGTGTGATAGAGTTTCCCTCTTGTTGCCCAGGCTGGGGTGCAATGGTGTGAACTCAGCCCACTGCAACCTCTGCTTCTTGGGTTCAAGTGATTCTCCTGTCTCAGCCTCCCGAGTAGCTGGGATTACAGGTACCTGCCACCACACGTGGCTAATTTTTGTATTTTTAATGGAGACAGGGTTTTGCCATGTTGGTCAGGTTGATCTCAAACTCCTGGCCTCAGGTGATCCACAGGCGGAGTGCATGGATCCCAAGTGCTGGGATTACAGGCGTAAGCCACCACCCCTGGCCGAGACTTTATCCTGATTACAAGAGAAAGGGGCACCAGTGTGAAGCAACGTGACAAATTCAGAAAGGCATCTCTTTTGTTTTCCTACTAATTTTTGTGCAATGTGGCTAGAGGTGGAAGGCCGCTGGCCTGAGCAGTCAGTCGGCAGCGGGGGAGGTGCGCTTGGAATGTGTTGAATGTGCATTTCTTAGATGCCTGAAAGGGGTGAATGCCTCCTTATTGGCTTCTACCATTTTCACTGGTATGGCTGCTTTAGTAGGGAACAGGTATTACTTTAAAACACCCATTGTGCTTCCTAGCTTTTAATCACTGAAGACTTGCTGCTCTTAGGTTTTTGGAATTAGGATTTTAAAGCAGAGTTTTCTTTTATCCTCATATGGTTTGTCTATTCAATTTTTGGTTTGTTTACTTATTTTTTAAAACTGAAGTCTTAGGCCTGGCATGTTGGCTCATTCCTGTAATCTCAGCACTTTGGGAGGCCTAGGAGGGCAGATCACTTCAGGTCAGGAGTTCGAGACCAGCCTGGCCAACATGGCCAAATCCTGTCTCTACTAAAAATACAAAAATTAGTTGAGCATGGTGGTGCATACCTGCAATCCCAGCTACTAGGGAGGGTGAGACAAGAGAATCGCTTGAACCTGGGAGCTGGAAGTTACAGTGAGCCGAGATCATGCCACTGCACTCCAGCCCAGGTGACAGAGACTCCATCTCAAAAAAAAAAAAAAAAAAAATGAAGTCTTCAGTTGGGAGTCTTCTTGTTGTGGTTGAAGCCTTTCAACCACGCATAAGCCATTGTGCTTAGTACGGGAGATACACAGATTGATAAAACAAGACCCCTCCCTCGAATTTCCCAGTAAGTTCATGGCTTGTTCTTTATGAGCTTCTGACTGCTCTCAGTTTGAATGGCTTGGTGATTATTAAGAAATGCAAATAGACTTATGTTGTTTATTGACAATTATTTTGTTTTTATTCATTTGGTAAAATATATTTAATAGCCATTATTAAATGCCATAATCTGCACTAGCTATTTTATTTTGTCTGAAGAATAATTTAAAAACTACAAAAAGTAAAATAAATCTATTCATCCAGCCATTCAGCTATTCTTAAAAGATTTTCAAAAATAGCAGATGAACTTCTGATCAAAACTCAGGCACACAGCTGCTTTCTAGAATGGTCTTGCTAGTTCCCGATTCACCCTAAGCCAACTTCATTCCATATTGTACTCGTACCCCAGTTTTTCATTCATCTATTCTGGTAATGTGCTTATGATCATTCTCTTCTGAGAATCTTCTTTGGATTTCAAGTTATATAAATGACAATAATAATAAATTTTCTCAGCAAGCCACTTAAAACTATTGTGGATTAGGCTTTATATAGACTTCTGTTTGATATTCAAATTAATGTACAATATGAACAATCATGAAAACTAATTAATTTAGAAATAATATTGCAATATTTAAACTTTCATTTAAATAGGCCTTTGCCCACCTTCTTCTAAATGAGGGTAGTTATATACCAAACAGTCAGACATAAAAGAGTATTAAAAGAATATTAAAATAAAATGGAGCAATTTAATATGCACAGACATTGATTCCTTCTTTAGAAATTCTACAGCACAGAGTACGTGGTTCTGTCAAAGCCCTTATCACATTGAATTATAATTACTGTTTCTAGTCTATCTACCTATTTATCTTTGGATTCTCAGATTTGACATAATGTCTGACACATAGAGGATGCTCAGCATAAATCTGTTGAATAAAAGAATAAGCAAGGAAAGAGAATGGGCTTGATTTCCTCACTCCACCATTTATAGTGTATGACCTCTTAGCCTGCCTGAGTCTCAGCTTCCTCGTCTGTCATCTGAGTGAAATAAAGTGTAGTAAAGAGCTTTAAAAGAAAGCCTGTGACTCTAAGCTATAGGGAATTGCACGGGGCCTAATTAACTTGAGTATCTCTTCATTCAATCAGAGTTGATTACTTACTATGCATGAAACCCAGCTAGACCACTAGACACCCAGTTTCTGTCCTTGGGAAGTTGATGTCCAGGGAAATGATGACAGGTAAACAGGTCACAGCATTCGATGTGCTGATTGTATTGTGACAAAGGCTGACAAAGTACAGACTGTAAAGGGCACATTGGATTGTCTCTCCCACAGACACCAGGAGTCTGGGGAGGATTCTTGGAGAACCTGACATCTAAGACCCAATATACATCAGATAAATATTTCAGGCAATGGAACAGGCAATGCAAGGTCCTGGAGGGACAGGCAAGAGCCTGATGCAATGTACGTAAGGGGAGAAATTCCTCATATCATATCCTTGTTCCAGAGATCATTAAGTAATGCTTTGTAATCTGTGGTTCATCTGTTTCTAAACTGTACATAAAAATAAGTTAACTCATTTTTTTCTTCCTTCATTTAGGAAGTTTTCTTTCTGGAACTGCATTCTAAAAATTTCCTAACTTACCCTTATTTATCACTGTTATCATTTAGCACATGTTCTATCAACAGAATAGCAGAGCTCAATCTCTGTGGTGCAAAAAAGGCCAACTTAAAAATATTCCTGAATATACTGCCAATTACTAAATTAGTTTTTAAAAATCTGAAAGTATTTTACCATTGATTGGTTTCACCCTTCACTAATTGCTGATATCGTATGGCTTTCTGAAGGTGAAAAGGATATGCTCCTCAGAAATATTTATATTGACAGAATTCGCAGTTTAATAAATATTTGTCACATTGTATTGCTTTTTGTGGTTAATCATTACATACTGGGCATCTCATTAGCATTTATATTTTGTATATTTTATCTAAACACCACAACAGCATGAAGTGTATTTTGTGCTGACAAGCGGAGATACTCAACTATGTATTGAGGTCGGTTATCTTAAAATCTTGACTTCTTTAAAAGAGCAGTGAACAGAACATGGGCAAACCAGAAAATCTAAGTCTGATTCTTGGAATAGCTATGAACTAACTCTGTGGCTGCAGGCAGGTCACTTAACCTCTATTTTATTTAATAATTGTTTTCATTATCCTATTCATTTACACTTTAAACAACATAGAAACAGTGTTTGAAGAAGCTTTCAGTGGAGATTAGTTAAAAAAATAAATACTTGAAGTTTATTTAAGTATGGGTAAATCCTAGATCTTAAATTTTTTTAAAAAATATCCAAATCTCCTTGAGGACTATTTATGCTTTCAGCCCGATTTAACTTCTGTTTTACTGAATCACTGCTGACTTCCTAATTATATTCAGGTATAAATGTTTGAAATAGACTGTAGCAACATTAATAGAAGAAGAAATTTTTAAAATAACTTTAATGGATCCAGATATGCAGTATATTGCATGAAAATAATATAGAAAGAATGATGATGCTGTTACAATATAAGGTCCTTAGGTGTCTTTTAGAAATTTTGATTGCAAAATATGCTAAAAAGATCAATTCTATGAATTGATGGGAAGAAATGAACTACAGAATAATTCTCATAATATTCACACCATAAATCAAATAGTTTACTTTGTTCAGTTTGACCCATCAAATATTATACCCACAATTTTCTACAAAAAGAGCATCCCGTGGAAAAGTCTGTTGCCTTCCTGGTTCCTGAAAATACAGAATTGCTAATTACCTTGGAGGATGAACATGGCTTCAGATCATACATTTATTACACAAATTATTATTTTTCCATCTCCAAATTTCTTAAAGATATGAAACAGCCAATTTTAATCAAATTGGTTTCCCTCGTGCTCCTTAAGTGCAAGAGATACCCAACTGGGTCTGAAGATAATGATGCCATGAAATGGAAATCGAAGTGTTAGACCACAGTCAGGGCAGTCTTCTACTAAAAATAAGTGGCCATTTAAACGCTACCACATCTTGTTTTGCAAGTCTGTTCTCACACAGCAAATAATCGCGTTTGGTGCAGAATTCAGTCACAAAATTATCCATTAGTGGTTAGTAATGGGCCATAATTTTACATGTTTTTAGAAAGTGCATTTGGAAAATAAAACACCGAAAATGATGGCCATATAAGGAATATTAATATTCATATAAAATAAAATTTAGGGACACATACCCTTTTTTACTGACAACTACTGGCACAGAATATTTTCTACTTTCTTGAGGAGAAGGGGGCTATGATGTTTCATCCAATGGTAGAGATAGACATTAAGAAATTCTACAACTTCTAGAGTATATTAATAACCTGCTTTGCAGTATGCTAGCTTTAATGGAAAAATGAGAATGATTAATAACTAACTGTAAGTTTTAAGATAGATAAGGTAAATCAGAAAGCAGTTTTGGAATGTTAAATATATTATAGGCAAACAATATAAACCTGTGTCTAAATCAAATGTAAATGCCTACAGCAAATTTCTGCCCTTCATTATTAACATATAACCCAAAAGAGATGAATTTGAGGCAAACGTCAAAACAGAATTATACTTGTAATTGAACTTTCAACATAAGGTTATATACATTTCCAGTGTGGTGCCAATAATGCCAGATGAGTTGTGTTCAGTTTCCAACATGGTCAAACTGATAAAGATGGTTTTGTTGAAAATCGAATTAACTGAAATCACCTAATTATAAATGAAGAAAGTAAATTCCACCCCATTTATTTCTTATTTGTGAAGAAATTTTTTTTAGCATAAAGAAAAATATGCACGTGAGCAACTCAGATTAGATGAAACTGTAACGTGATTTTCACGAAGTAATGAATAATAACGATTAGGAGCTAATATCTATGAAGCACTACTGTGAGTCAGGCTCTGTGCTATTACATTTATTATTTCATTTATTTTTTCCAAGAAACTTTGAGGTTGACACTGCTTTGAAGATGAAGCATCAGAGGTACAGAGAAATGAAAGAACTTGTTTAAGGCCATACACCCAACAAATAATTCAAACTCTGACAATCTGACACTAGAGCACACTCAGTCTCTATCTGTTGACTTGTTCTTTCCCAGGAGCAGGAAAATGAGATACTCATTGAAGGTTACTGCTAGGTTCAAGTGCTAATTACTAAACACAGACTTTGCATCCCTAAACCACAATTTGAACTAGCCAGCTGTTTAATTTCAGGACTCCACGGGGCTGGGTAGGGGGCACTTTAGCATGGGCATTCAATGGTCCTATAGCCCAAGGCTGCTCTAAGAACTTTGCTAGAACTTATGGGGAGAAAGGTTAGATTTCTCTCAGTGTTGTAGAATATCTCAGCTATAGTCCTTTTTTCTTTTTTTGGGGGGTGAGGGGACAGGGTCTTGCTGGAGTGCAATGGACAGGTCCAGGTTGGAGTGCAATGGCATGATCTCGGGTCACTACAACACCCACCTCTTGGGCTCAAGCCATACTCCCCACTCAGCCTCCTGAGTAGCTAGGACCACAGATGTGTGCCACCACACCCAGCTAATTTTTTGTATTTCTGGTAGGATACAAATAAATACTTATTAACCTTAGAGATCATCTGGCCCATTTTCCAGATTACCAAACTGAGGTCCAGATTCCTTTTCGCCCAGGCTGGAGGGCAGTGGCAAATACTGGCTCACTGCAACCTCCGCCTCCTGGGTTCAAGCGATTCTCCTGCCTCCGCGTCCTGAGTAGTTGGGGCTACAGGCATGCACCACCGTTACCAGGTTTTCTCTTGGGTGCTGGTGAGGCACAACTCCCCCGAGAGAATGCTGTGGGTTCTTGGTCTCCAACCTCTTAAAGAATAAGCAATGGGACCACTGAAGGTGTGTCCTATGTTCATAAAAGTAAATATCGGACCCAAGAAGTGTTGCAGAAAGGTGATTTTATTTAGGGAGAGAAAAGAGAAGGAAAGGAGAAGAAGAGAAAGACTTCCACGAAGTGTGTGGAAGGGGTTCCAGAGGGGGGAAATCCCAGAGGGGACAGGGAGCTCCCACTGTGTGGAGGGGATTCCAGAAAGCTGGAAATCCGGCATGGGTGAAGCCACAGGGGAATTTATCCTGGGAGACATTCCCACCTTCCCAAGTTCCTCTGGCCAATGAAAGGAGTTCTTTAGAACTTCCACTGGAGTGACTGACTTTTAGTTTCTTCCCGCGCCCGTGAAATTTAAACATAAACGGTTAAAACTCCCAGATGGAGAGAGATGGGAGGGAGGCATGGCGCTGAGAAGTTCTTACCCTTAAAACTACACCCCTCATGGACCTGGAAAGAGAACACAGTCCCTCAACACCAAGCCCAGATAATTTTTGTATTTTTAGTAGACACAGGGTTTTGCCATGTTGCCCATGCTGGTCTCAAACTCCTGACTTCAAGCTACCCACGTGCCTTGGCCTCCCAAAGTTCTGGGATTACAGGTGGGAGCCATTGCATCCTTAGCTCAACCATAGTTGTAAGGCAGCCCCCACCCAGTGAAGGGAGGCAAAAGTGTACAGTGTAAAAGCAGTATGATGGCAGAGAGGGTATCTGAGTTCAGATGAAGTCTTAGTTCCCTCATTTATAAAACACAAGTCTTTTTTATAAAACATAAACTTTTCTGCTTCTCTGTCAGTTATTATAGAGTAGAAATAAAGCAACAAGAATCAAAGTAGTCTGCAGATAGCCGAGGCTAACACAAAATTGGCACTACTGTGAAATTAAGGTTGAAGCAATTAATTGTGAGACACAAGAAAGGACCACTGAATTTCATGCCAAGGATAGAAGATCCACATGTGTAGATCTTCTTAGCCAGGAAAAAGCAAATAAATGAAGAAATAAATAAATTACTGCTTCAGCTTTAGTTTTTCTCCTTGGTCTGTCTCTAGGGGTATGCATCATTAGAACTCCAAAAACATGTGATCACATTATACAACCAGGAGCGTTCCTGGATCTTATAAAGATCAGTTTTATGTGAGCTACTCCAGGATGCACAAAAAGCTTTTTTAAATAGGCGAATCTGCAAAATGAGATGAAGTTTGAGTGAAAAGAAATGTGGCATAGCACAAAAAGCACCAGCCAACCATTCAAAAGTCTGGCCAGAAGTAGTTCCACAACATTCTTTTATTTCAGAAATATTCACCACTGAGAATTCACCCTATATCAATCATTGTTGATACTAAGCCAATCAGACAGACATAGTTTTCTACTTTTTGCAAATTGACAGACTACTCTGAGGGCAGATATTATGCAAATAATCTCACAAAAATATGTTAGTTATCAATGAGTTTGATGAGTCTGAACTTCAGTTTTATTATGAGAAAATTGGAATAAATGACTGACAAATTCTCCTTCACTCTGATTATCTATGACTATTTTTTTAGTGTCAACCTGGAGAAAAGTTAGAAAAAGAAAAGATACAATGTCAATTAAGAAATAAGAGAGTATCATGCAACATAATTATTATTAACTACATTTTAATGTGAATATAAAGGTTAGCAGATTTTAAAGATTAAACAATTTTGCCAGAAATAAAAATAATTCAAAACTTTTTAGACAGAATAATCAAAATAAGCACAAACTTTCCTGTCCATCTTTATTGTATCACAATAACTTACACTTATTGCCTTCCCTGTACCAAACAATTTATACCATAATTTAAATTATGTTGTATCATTTAATCCCATAGGAGCTCTATTCTGTGTTATTATCTTCCTTATAGGTAAAACAAGTGAGGTTTATAGGGACAGAGACAGCCCTGTAGCTACAGAATGATAGAGCTACATTTGGGTTCTCTTTGCCTCATTTCAAAGCCTACACTTATGAACCTTCTTGCCTTCCACTACACACCACTGCTCATGTGCTATATTGGTGCATGGAGCCTCATTGTCAGTGAAATACAAAGTAATGGTGCATAGGTAGGGGCTGGGAAATGGTGGGCTCAGGAGATGAAGCGACAGCCTGATATGAGTTTATGTTGGTGCAATGGAAGCAGATTGTCAAGTTCCTTACTCTCCTACAGAGGAATTTAAACTTCATTGGTGTAGGCAAGATTATAAAACCTTTACAGAATACATACTACTCTGTGAATACAGCAGGGGGGAGAGAGAGAGAGAGAGGAGAAAATGCTTAAGAAGACTAAAGAAAGCCAGAGGCACAAATGAGGGTCAAAGGGAAGTACTGTGCTGCAACAGTGTAAAAAATGTAACTTAGATATGTGGGACGATTTTTAAAAATCCAATTACTTAAAAATGTCCCAGAATTTACTTTAAAATATCCATAGAAACAATAAAATTCCTATGCCACTCTCAAATGTGTCATGAAACTGGAAAATAATGTATTTTGTATTATTTGTAATAAAGCACTGGATACCACCATTTACTAATATATTTATTATCTGACGATTCTTGACTTGCTATATGCTAATTATTAGGTCAAATTTTAAATTGAAAATGTGATAGAATCATATAATCACAGAACATTCTTGGGTTAAAAATAAATATGTCCAAGCGCAAAAAGGGTTAAATGAACTTGTCAGTGACTGGGAAACGAATGGAATTCTTAGCCTCAACCAGAATTAGGTCTCACAAATTGTCTCTCACATATCATCTTCACTTTAGTGAAAGCTGCAGGGAAGAAACAAACATTTTCTGAAATCCCCCTATAAGCAGTTCAGTAGGTATTTTAAGCTCGAGTTTAATTCTGGGACCATATGATTCTATATTACAGAGGAAGAACTTAAGTCTCAAAAATTTGATTTGATGGCAGCACTTGGGTTCCTGCCTTGAGTTGTGACTATGCAGCTTTGAAAGTAACCTCTTAATCTTTATGTGCTTGTGTCCATCCATATAAAACAAGAGAAATGGTGCCAAATTTACATAACAATTCCCCGATTCAGTTAAAAAATTCATTATGTGTGAATATGTGGTCAAGCATATGTGTGCACGGTGTGACTTTAGGTGACACCACGAAAGCTTCTGGGTTTGTTATTCTCTGCTCAGGCTGCAAAAACAGGAGGGAATTGGTGATGGGGGGAAGCTGATGGATGTAGGGAGAAGACCTGGCTGGAGAGCTTGGCTCTGGTGAGGATCTGAGCAAAACAGGAAATGGGGAGAGCCACTGAGCTGAGGATGGTTAGGATGGTCAGGAAGGAAGACATGGGGATATGGGAAAGGGTTAGATTGTGATGTGCGGGAACACAGCCAGAGCACCGTTATCATAGATCTCTAGGTGCCATGTAAAACATTCACTTGAATCTGGGGCAAACACACAGCACAAGTAATGTGCATAAGATTTATCTTTTTATAGTAACTGATGTTTAAAAAGCTAACAAAGATTTTAAAGGAGCTAATAGCAACAGATCATGTGAGAAACACATGATGCTTTCTATTAATTGAAGACTGAAATTCCTTTAATCAGAATGTTCATTTCTTAGAAAACTTTCTCTCCAGAACTTGCACCAAAAAATACTCTGTAGTAACTAATACAAAGACCACTTAGAATATCACAGAAGGCTGGGTGCAGTGGCTCACGCCTGTAATCCTAGCACTTTGGGAGGCCAAGGAGGGTGGATTGCCTGAGCTTATGAGTTCGAGACCAGCCAGGGCAACATGGGGAAACCTCGTCTCTACCAAACCCCCCACAAAAAAAAAAAAAAAAAAAAAAAAAGCTGAGTATGGCAGCATGTGCCTGTAATCCCAGCTACTCTGGAGGCTGAGACAGAGGTTGAACCTGGGACAGAGGTTACAGTGAGCCAAGACTAAGCCACTGTACTCCAGCCTCGGCGATAGAGTGAGCTCCCATCTCAAAAAAAAAAAAAAAAAAAAAGAATATCACAGAACTAACTGGAAATGTGGCTTAGACACTGCACCAAATTTTAATCTCCTAACATTTATGCTAATGTTGTAAATCTGAACTAATCATATAAATACAGTCAAATACAAACTTTACATGAATCTAACGTTTAGAAGAAGAAAGGCTTTTCTCTGATTTTCTATTAATTTAATATAAATTGTTATATTAATTTTGTATTTTTCCCCTGATATTTCATACATAAATTTTATTCTAGTTAGCTTCTATTCCTTTACTTAATGTGAGGGGAAATATATGGAGAAATAGGAATAAGGCACTTCATTATGGAAAATGCTACCTAAATAAAGTAGCCAAATAAAAATACAAGATGTTCAAATTTGATTTTCAGATAAGCAGTAAAAACAACATGATATATTGGACATACTAACACCCTATCTAGCCTAGGGAAAGAGGGAAAAAGAATCTTGTTTAAAACCTCACAAACCCATAACCCAGTTCAGACACCTCCTGGCCACTATCTAAAGTGAAAATTCGTTACAATAAAATTACTGAATGTGCTCTCACTGGACCAGTATGGCACACTGAACTTAATTTCTACCAAGCGAAAATTAAACATGAAACATAGGCTCATTTTCCTGCGAGAAATGTCTAATGTAATCAATCTTATCAAACAGGTATGGAGTGCATACCTAGCTCATATGGAAATAATTGGCTTTATTTTTAAAAATTAGGAAAAAATTATAGGACTGATCTAGCTTTCTATGGCATCCCCTGACCAAGATGATGACCAAGCTTGACAAACTATTAATATGTTAATTGCAATGTAGCCAGTATCCTTCAGTTTCATGTAAACTAAAATCTACATTTCTCTAGCTGCTCTCGTTAACTGATTTAATTAAAAAATTAATTTATGTATCAAATATAATGTTATTTTGGCACTTGGCTAGTCATGAAAAAAGAATTTACATGCATAAATGAAAATAGTCATGCAAAAAGTTAAGGAGAGAAAATATAAACAGGATCTAGGCACACAGAACAGATGTAGGTAGACAGAAAGGGAAAGAAAGACAAAGAGAAGTATTAAAACACTGAGAGAGACAGCTTTTTCTTAGGATATCAACAATTAAAGAATACTTTGCCACTTCTTCTCTGGAAGTCTACTTATCAAACTTCCTGTATATAAGTCTAAATGGCTTAATTTTCTATTTATGAGAATACTGATGCTCTTTTCTCTACATTTATTTTCTCAACTGTCTGGAAAAGTGCAACAGGAAGAGATTATGACTCCTATTCTACAGATAGAAAAACAGAGACACTTAAGCAATTTATCATTTTACTTTATTTGCATATATACAGTAGTGACAAGATTGTTCATGTTTGCAAAATAAGCGTGATACAAAAAAGAATTAACTCCAGATGAATGAAGAGGGACTGTAATTTCAGAAGGAAAAGGTAGGACTTATTATTTACCATGATTTGACAATGAAAAGAGTATCTGGAGTGTGGCCTATTCAAACCAGCAAATCCAGGCAGCAGTGACATGATGTTTTGAAGACAAGAGGTCAGTCAGAAAAACAAAACAAAACAAAAATACCTTCCAACGTTTCCTGTGATTGGCTCTGCCTATATAAATTCTGTAGCACTGAGCATGCAGGACCTTTAGTAAGTAAATAATACACTGCATCATTTAATATGTCTAATGATAATAATTACCTTTTATTCAACTCCTATTACCTACGAGTCATCATGGTTGTTAAATGTCATGTGCATATAATCTTTTAATTCTCTCAGAAGTCTTGCAACATTGGTATTATAATTTTCATTTTACAGATAAAGATCACAAAGCATTGATAAAAAGGTCAGCTGTTATAGTCGTTGTTGACCCAGACTCGTTATAAACTACGAGATCCTGACTCCAGGGTGGAATTCCGTCACTATATTACTGAAGAACAAGGGATAGTCAATCATTGTGCTCTAAGATAAATGTGCACAAAAGATCAAGCTATTCTGAAGGAGGGGTGGCCTTTTCTGTGCCTCTGAAATCATATTACAGAATGGATTCTTACCGAAATAGGTGCCCATGCAGAGGTAAAATCTGAAGAGTATTGAAGACTTGTTCAACCATACCCACCTCCCACCTCATACTCCTCTCCCATTCATGCCCAGTTGAGGGCCACTGTTCTAAAAGGTCTTAAAACCCAGAGCAGGGAGGAAAACAATAAGTAAGGGTCAAGTTATTTTTAATCATTAGAAGCGGGGAAAGGAAAAAACAGAGTCTTCCCTGGGCTCCTATATTCTGTAAGAAACTGGGTTAATTTAGATCTTCTCAAATATTAGTCAGTCAATCTCAAGTAGTCTGTGAAGTTTATTGTTCTCCTATGATTTGAAATACTTAGAATTTTTAAAATGGAAATAATCTTAAGTTAAAAGACTGAGTGATATTACACAATGTTTTTTTTTTTAAGTTAGAAGCAAATATATTTGTGTTTTAGATAGGTTAGGTTTGGTATTCAATAATTTTAAAACTCCTCAAAAGCAGCAAACAGCTATTCTATAATTTAAAAACTCAGAAACAGAAAACAGCTCATTGAACTTTTATTGTGTGGATCTCCAGATTGTAACACTGGTCTAGCAAAGGTCTCTGAAAGCATAGGAAAGGCTAGCTAGTTGGACTAGGGAGGCTGCACATTCATTTTAAATAAAACAGAGAAAATTCCTACTTGCAAATTTTTACTGTGGATACCTACTGCTTTCAAGTTTCTAATCCTCTGTCACAAGAGACATTATAAAAAAAATAGTTGAAATCAAATCCCTTGGAATAAGATACACCTGCTTGAGTCCTGGGATTTACCTTTCATGTGAATTATATGTATAACTCCCTGACCATGGTTTTCTCACTTTTATAAGATGACTAACACTATTACAGTAGAAGCCATCCTACTTGATGTCTTTGGAATTGGTAGGCGATAGATTACAAATGCTACAGTTGACTCTTGACCAACACAGGCTGGAATTGTACAAGTCACTTACACATGAATTTTTTTCAATGAAACTTACACCGAGTGTGCCTGCCTCTCCTGTTTCTGCTTTCGCCTGTACCACCCCTGAGGCAACAAGACCAGTTCCTCCTCTTCCTCCTCCTCCTTGGCTTAGTCAACTTGAAGACAATTAAGATGAAGGCTTTTATGATTACCCATTTTTACTTAATAAGCAGTGGAATATTTTCTCGTATAATTTTCTTAATAACATTTTCTCCTCTTAAGTATACTGTATAGTAAGAATATGGTATATAATACATATAACTTACAAAATATGTGTTAATAAATGGTTTATGTTATCAGTAAGACTTCTGGTAAGCAGCAGGCTATTAGTATTTAAGTTTTTGAGGAGTCGAAAGTTATACCCAGATTTTCAACTACATCGGGGGTGAGGATCCCTAACTCCTGTGATGTTCAAGGATCAACTGTAGTTAAAAAGGGAAACATAAAAATACATTGAAACAAATATTTTATTTTAAAAACATATAAGAGTACAATTTTCTAATTTTCCCAGTGTTTTGATGTGAGGCAATGCACCATTTTAATGACCCTGTTATTCATTATTAAAAATTAAATGTACTTATATTGTAAAACAGAGAGATGGCTCAATCTATTTTATTTTACTTAGAGTGGGCTCTCCCTCCATCACCCACGTTGAAGATGACAACTCATGACACCCTCAAATTCCTGGATGCAAACAATCGTGTTGTCTCTGCCTCTTGAGTAGCTGAGATTACAGGCGCATGCCATCATGCCTGGCTTCAGTCTATATTTTTATGATATGTCCAGTAATTTAGAGTTAAGTGTTCAAACTTAACATGACAGTGATTTTACCTATCCAATTTAATTTGTTCTTCTGAAGAATTAAGCTACCCTTCTTCTTATGTCAACATTGTTACACAGGTTTAGCTAAGTAATTAAATTATGAATACATTATTAAATTACATATAAATTATATATTGTGAAATACCTAAATTTCTTACAAATTTAATAATGTATAAATTATATAACTTAAAATACATATGGATTGATAGATTTACAATATTTATAAATGAAGGCTTTTGAATCTGTCACAGTTTACTACTGAATTAAATTCAGGCACCTCAAAAGGTATTAAACAACAACTTCATGCAGTCATCATTAACTTTTTGAGGAAATTATGCACTCCTTTGAAAAATCCTACAAGATCCTGTGTTTTTCTTAGAAATATGAGCACATTCACATACATTTAAACTATTAATATAAACATTCCAAAAGTTCTAAAGACTCAACAAACTCATCCTATGGCTCCTATGGATCTACTATCCTGAATTAAGAACATTTTTTTGCCAATGTGATAAGGAATGCCATTACTTTCTGATTAGTTTTCTGATTGTATTGAATGCTACAGAAAGAGCTATAAACCTCTGTAGTGTTTAATGCTTTACTCATTGGCTTCCTTATTTTGAATAAAGTTTTAAAAATTCCTCAAAACTAAATTTAGACTCAAATAGCAACAAAATAGACAAACATAAAAGATAATAAAACAAAACAAAGCAAAACAAATACATTCCAAATCAACCTGCATTTCCTAAGTCTATCTTAATTCAACTACAGTAGTATTCTTAACCATTAGCCACTTCACAGATTATCTGATATTTTTAACAGGTGCCACAGCAGCTAAACACTAAATGCAAGTGGGCTACTCTCTAGAACTGCACAGCCTACTACCTTAACTACAAATCACATGTAGCTATTTAAATTTGAGTGGACTAAAATTAACTTAAGATTTAAAATTCATTTTTTCAATCACACTAGACATACTTCAAGTGCTCAATAGCTTTATGTGACCAGTGGCTATTGTTTTGGACAGTGCAGAGAGAACATTTACAGCACCATCAAGATTTCTAGAACACCCAATTGAATATGTCTGCTTCCACCAAGTGGTTTATATGCTTCCCTGGAGTTCATTATGTTTGCTCCCAAACCAGTTTATGCCAGTTTTGCATATATTAAATTACATCATTTAATTAAATATCACATAAGCAAATTGAAATATAATTGTAAAAAAATTGAGAAATGTTCTGTACCTCTAAGTTGAATGTTTAGGAAAGATTTGATAAAATACAATCACTTAACAAAACCTATAATACTATAGAATAACATAAAGGAAAGACAATTTCAGAAGCTTAGAAAAAATTAGAGAAAGTAGAATTCTGCTCTTAGATTTCTTTGCATTGGATTTGAACTTAAAGATATTCATGAAGCAACCAAAAATTAGAAATCATAGATGATGCATTATAGGATTTATTGAAAGGGAGGATGACTATAATTTGTAACCAATAACCTAAACCAAAAAAAAAAGTTCTGTTTATATAAAATTATTGGCAAATGAATATATAATCAAGTAAAAATGTAGGTTGTGTGTATGTATTCATTTTTAAGATTATTTTAAAATCTGAGTGTTATTAGCAGATCGACTATTGATCCCAACTATATTAAATAAGAGGGCTTCTACAACAGACAACAAAATTGCCAATACATCTTTTTTTTACTATTAGAAATTTTGTGTTTTCATAAGTGGTTTTGTCATTTCTCTTTCACATTTAGATTCACTGTATTAAATTATATTTAAAATTTATGGACAGGAACCTGATCTAATTTCAGATTTATGTATAATTGGTCTTTTAATTATATAACATAACAAAATATAATTAACAATACCAACATTTCTTTACTTTTGAACTCAGTTGCCTGAGTGTAAGACTTTAGATGGAGATGAGAATTTTTGAACTTAGTGTTCATTCTTTTTAACATTTTGATTTTTCTGACTTGACAATGCTATATATTTATCCATCTATAGCACTAATTACCTGAGCATAAGAATTACAAGAATTTCATTTTTTGTACATTGAGGTTTACATGCAAATACAAACCTAAAATTATGTACTCTTACTAAGAAATTACAATTATTACCACTACTAGTATACTTCTTTTATTAAAATGACATCAAAACGATATCATAGTTGCTAATTATTGCTTAACCAATGAACATTTTTCATTAGTTAAATATAAGAAACTATGTAGACTGTCATGAACCATACATAACTTTTTGAAATGACAACAGCAGCATAGAAGTTGTTTTTTTTTAATGAACTTTACAATGACTTGAGAGTAGCATAGATATCCCACACTATTTAGTTCAACTTTATGAAAAAATGCTGTTGGCTTTATCAAAATAATAAGTTTTTTGAAATTTTGCTTTACTATCTGATACCTTCATATCAGAAAGGGAAAACTGGTTTCCCTTGGGATCCAAATTCATATTGACTAATGAGAGTTATTTTGAAGTATCTTTTATTTTTTTTTTCTTTTGCGACAGAGTCTCGCTCTGTGGCCCAGGCTGTGCAGTGCAGTGGTGCAATCTCAGCTCACTGCAACCTCTGCCTCCTGGTTCAAGCAATTCTCCTCAGCCTCCTCAGTAGCTGGGATTACAGGTACCCACCACCACGCCTGGCTAATTTTTTGTATTTTTAGTAGAGATGGGATTTCACCATTTTGGTGAGGCTGATCTTGAACTCCTGACCTCAGATGATCTGCCCACCTTTGCCTCCAAAAGTGCTGGGATTACAGGCGTGAGCCATGGCACTGGGCCTATTTTGAAATATCTTCAAGGTAAATATGTATTCTTTGGTCTACCACAGTCCCCATTACTCCTTTTGTCTTAAAGTCTGGCTTATACCACCTGGACCCAGAGGTTATTTAAGTTTATGATCCCTGTGAAAACACCTTACATAATACCTTCTGTATCTCATGAAGAGCATGAACAACTGAACCTTGAAGTTAGATTTAGTTACAGTTACCATTTAACATTAACGTTCATTTTTCTAAGCAACACACTGCTAACAGATTGAACAATATATAGGTTTTTTTTTTTTTCTTTTTGCTTAAGATACACCACCAACTGCTAGGCCATACTCTCTTCCCTTGGAGAAGTGTTCTAGAAGGAGGAGAAATATCCAAATGAAACTGGGGTAGATAACTTACTCTCTGTGCCTAGAAGGGTGAGAGTGCAATTGAACTTGAAAAAAAATAATTGAAGGGATGAGCTTATTTTAAATCATTTTAATTATATGTTTATCATATTTGAGCTTGAAGCTAAATTACTGTGTTATTTGTAGCCTTTTGGAAACAAAAGTCTATTCTCCAATTTCAATTTATTTATTAAAAATTTGTTTAATGACACATTAAAATTGAGTACTAACTAAAAATCTAATGACAACCATATTAAAATATTTCTTCTTGGATAGATCACTGAATTGGATTGAAATCTGGCCTATGTCCATAACTAGCAGATTGACCCTGACAGAATCATTAAAGAAACTGGGCCTGTTTGGTCATCTGGAAAATGGGCCATTTTATCTCAAGGTTTTTACCATTAATAAATCTCAATTTTATTTTTAATTTCAATAAAGCACTATTCGTTAAGTGCCTATTGTGTAAAAATTCACACAAATTATACAGCTTATGATTTACCTTCTTATATACCACATGAACATATAAAAAGTTAACAAGAAAAGCAGGCTGAATATGATTGGAGTCAAATAAGTATTCTAAGAGTTCAGATGAAGAGAAACAAAATTGGGATTTAAGAGATATTGGATGTAGGAGAGAAATATGATTTAATTCACACCTTCACATAGCATAGAATACAGTTAAAAATTAAGGGACACATAAGACAATGCCAATTTTAAAAGATCAAGAATTATCATCAGAATTCACCCAAAAAGGGATATTGCTAATTTCTTTTATATTCTAAACTTTAAAAATTTGAAGAAGTCTACTTAAATATAGAATTGCTCCATTCTATCACACTTTTCATTTTGTTTAAAAAATTTTTGCTGATTCACCAAAAAGTTCTTAAATCAATCCTATAAGCTAAATATTATGGTAGGAGCTGTGAGTTTGAAATGGATATGGATTTCTTATATAACAGGGGTTAGAATTATTAGAAATTATAGTGATTAGCTAGTTTCCTAAATCATTTCAAATGGTATATCACATGCTTAATCAAGAGTGGCCTGCAGACCTAGACACCATTAGCAACTCCTAATATCATAATAATATATTCCAGAGAATCTAGACGTATCTTGGGTAACACAGGACTTTAATGCTGAAGCAAAGTTTATTGTAAGGCGTGTAGGGGTTCTCATCCTTGCCCATAAATGATCTAAAGTTCAACTCAAGATGATAGGCATTGATTCAATATATCTACAGTTAAAAAAGTAAAGCATGTATAATATAAGAGGTGTCAAGGCAAGTCACAGTCCCTTTGGACACTTGCAATTACTACTTACAGAAGTCAGAGAAATCCCCGTGAGAGTGAAAGTGGCAAGGGTCTTGATTCAAAACTGGGAAATTCTATCTCAGAGAATCAGTAAAGGATTTGTAGATGAACATGGTATTATGAAGTTAAAAGGCATGATAATAACAGGAACTAGTTTTGGTTGGGCAGTAGGAATTAAAGCAAGAGTCAAGTATTCTCCTGGTATATCTTTCACAGGCGTTCTCAAAGGGTTTTAGAGGTGAAGCATAGGTAGAGTCAAGATCAGTTACCTCAGGAGTTATTCGTCTACTCTGTAGCAGAGAAACTAGCCATGGGTGTGAAATAATGCTGAGGATGACGGAATCCTGCATCAGATCATTTGAATAATCTTGAGAAATCACCTGTGCTCGTTAGTCAGCATTTGATAACAGGGAATAAGAGAATCTAAATTATTATTTATAGAAAGTCACTTATTTATTCTAATAACATAGTTCATGGACTGTTGGATTGCTTTCAAAAAGACCCAGTCCAATTGCCAAGTGATTTATCTGATTCTCTCATAGTTACTTTCTCTCATTAGTTCTTATAAACTAATAACGGACTTTTCTGGTAAGGCTCAATTTATTGCTTTGCGCTTGGTTTTACTTTTCTGTTAAGGCTCAGTTTATTGCTTTGTAATTGGTTTTACTTTTCTTCCCTCCTCTCTCCCTCCCTCCCTTCCCACTCTAAAACTCCCTCCTGCTTCATCCCACAAAGCAACCAGTAAGAACATAAAGATATATCCAACTTTGTGCCCCAAAATATCAAAAGAAATATTGGATAAATGAATTACGATTCACTGATATTTAATAATTTCCTGAATTGTCATACACTGTTACCAGATGTGAAAACCTCAGTCTACAGTTAAACCTGACCACTTAAAATTCTTAAGGGAATTATTCAGTGTGAGTAGTTGTTTCCCCATGGCTGAACGAAAGCCCTCTATATGAACAATCTTTCCCTTTGATTTCTTAGACATAATTTAACTATTTTTAATTATTGACATTGGCAGTAGTCCTATATTTTGGTTTCTTTAAAAATCCTATCAATTTGTGCTGGCCACGATGGCTCAAGTCTGTAATCCTAGCACTAAGGCAAACTGCCTGAGGTCAAGAGTTCGAGACCAGCCTGGCCAACATGGTGAAACCCCGTCTCTACTAAAAATACAAAAAAATTAGCCAGGCGTGGTAGCAGGTGCCTGTAATCTCAGCTACTCAGGAGGCTGAGGCAGGAGAATTTCATGAACCAGGGAGGTGGAAGTTGCAGTGAGCTGAGATCGCACCACAGCACTCCAGCCTGGGTGACAGAGCGAGACTCCTCCGTCTCAAACCAAACCAAACCAAACCAAACCAAACAAAAATCCTATCGATTTGTGTATTTAACATTTGCCATTTGTTTGTAAATATGTAGCAAGTTACATATTCCTCATACCTGAAGTAGCAAAATTTATTACGAATCCAAGGCAAACATACAATTCTTCCACGTATTGTTCTCATCCTACAGAGAAGTTTTAATATTTGATTCATTGGTACTAACTATATCCTCCACCTTGCAGATTTTTGTTTTTGTTTTGTTTTGTGTTTTTGAGAATGGAGTCTCACTCAGTCACCCAAGCTGGAGTGCAATGGCACAATCTCAGCTCACTGCAACCTCTGCCTCTCGAGTTCAAGTGATTCTCCTGTCCTAGCCTCCCAAGTAGCTGGGATTACAGGTGTGCACCACCACACCCAGCTAATTTTGTATTTTTAGTGGATATGGGGTTTCACTATGTTGGTCAGACATAGTGACCAACCCCTGACCTCAAGTGATTCACCCACCTCAGCCTCTCAAAGTGCTAGAATTACAGGTGTGAGCCACCACGCCCAGATTTTTTTCTAATGATTTCTGCATGACTAACATAATAAATCGTAGCTACATCCTCACCATTCTTCAGTTATTCTTCAGTTATACTCCTTCACCTTAGATGATACTATTTAAAAGAGATGGTAATTCTAACAATTCATTATAGTACTTTTAGAAGATTATCCTTAAACTGCACATCTTACTTGACCTTTGTGAGGAACTTAACTCCATCACACTGTAAGAAAATGGACATTTATTGGCAATCATATTCTTTTTGACCCATCAATAGATTTGGCTTCTAAATAAATACACCTAGTATGGGGAAACACACACATATATAAAACACATAGGAAAGGGATCCTAGGCTCTCAAGGAAAAAACTATTTATAAAGATGTAATTGTTTATCCATTTAGTTGTCCCTTTCTTTCACCTGTGGGTTGAACTGCCATCATTAGACACAGTGGTGTTTCTCTTTGCTATGGGTCACTTTCCTTTTCATCTCTTCATGTCTTTTTGTTTGTTTGTGTTAGGTCTATGTCTACTGCCTCTTATCCATTGCTTCTTGATTAGTCTTTCACAAAGAGGAATAGTCTTTACTACTGGACAGCAGTCAAATGATTTTGGTTGAAGTGATTGGTATTCACTTTCTAAGGCTCACATTTTCTACATGTTGGGGTAGATGTTCCTTCTTCACTACATTGTTAGCAAATTCTAGGTAATAAGATATTTTGGATGCCTGAGTATTCTAGAAGGGCCATCACCACATAGCCCGTATCTTAAGATTCATTATATATATTTGCACCTAAACATCTTTTCAATTTATTCTGTGTTTCATACTTGGAGTTTTAAATTAAAGTTCTAACATCAACAACTACTTAATCTTGGATTTGAAAGATGATCTATGTAAGATAGCATCACTACAAAAATTATACCACTAACTGCTGCTCAAGTTGACAGCAAACTAAGATTCCAAAGAGATACATTTACTTTGTAACATAAAGAATATTACAAGTTGCTTTCCTTTAAAGAAAAATGTGTTCACATCCCCAAATTATATTTTGTATACATATTTATTATTAATTTCTTGACATGTTTCTACTCATTTATTCAACAGACATAGCTGTACAAAAATATAGGGCAGGAGATGAGGGAAATATGTAAAAGACAAAAATCTAATTTTAAAAAATTATATTGTTAAATGAGACAGAATATTTAGCTAAAATCAATGCTAAAAGAAAATTCATCTGGAAACAGCTATTTAAAATTCAACAGAAATATAAATTATCTAAATTTAGAATTATAAACTATCATAAACTAATCAGTAAGAATGAATTTGCTCTTTTTAAATTCTAGGTAAAAAGTACTTCTTAATATTAAATTATCTGATTAGGATGAATGGACACATTCAACACAGTCAAAAATTGTCACATATATTACTGATGTGGAGCAGTCCGGGAATTAAATTTAAACAATTTTAGGAGCAATAAATAAAACTCAGATGTTTGACCACTGCCATAATCCATTCAAATATTCAATAGAAACTCATCACAGAGTGAGGTCTTACACTCCATTCATTTATCCAATAAATATTTAGTGCTTAGTATGAGTAAGGCATTGCAGGGGATACAATGAAAAATAAAGCATGGACTTTGCCCTCAAGGGGCTTACAGTCTAGTATGGAAAAAACAAGCAAGCACATAAATAGCCATAACATAAGGTAGAAAGTGATGTGTCATAACAAAAACTCAATGTGCTATGGGAGCTATTAACTCTGCAGACATTTTTTATTATAGTGTTTAAGCAGCCAATATAAATAGATCCATGATCCATTTGAAAATTAAGGGCTGAATTTTAATCTATAGATGATAAAAAGCTTTAATATTAATGCAGTTTAACTCACTAACCACAATTTTCTTAAAATGTTTGAATATGGAATGACAACCCATTAGAAATACCATTTTCCCATTGTTCATAAGCAGATGCAAATGGAATAATCTAATAGGGCTGAAATGATCATTTTAATGTAATAAATGCTCAAGTCAATGATCCAAGATACTCATGACACATTACCTTCTTGCACAGAACTTGGCTCAATCAGATTAAAGTGATGAAGAATTCGTCGATGGCTCAAGTGTGCTCCAAGGAAAGCTAGAAGGTTGTACAGTTAACTCCCAGGGTGTAACTCTAAACCATACAACCTACTACCTCAACCCGGATGCACACAGCTTCCAATGTTGCTTCAAACTCTTTATCTTATCTTCAGTCAGCTTCTCCAAATATGGCAGCCATATACCTAAGGGCTTGGCAAGGATGTAGATATAATATTCTAACATTTTACCAGTAAACTGTAACTTACAGGATTAACCTGAACATGTGGCTTTTCAGCATAGGTCACATAAAATGTCTTCTGCTATCTCTCTTGCCATAGTTCTACTAGCAATTAATATTAAAAATCAACTGCATTCAGCCTCATTTTTTCATGAGAAATAGGCTCAATAAAAACATATAAATCCAGTGGTAGTCTTCAATTTTCTTAGTGAAGTTGAAGAGCTACCCTAACACTATAGTATGCACTGAAGTTTCTGAACAGGATCTATTCAGATCTTGGTCAAAACCCTGCTATAAAGATTCCACTTTATTATGCAATTTACTGCACATGGAATCGAACTTGAATGGCTGTGCTATAAACGCTTCCAAGTTGTTGAGAATTGAAGCCTGCCTTGTAAGACAGATGACGATTAAAATATACATGAACAACAAAGGAAAATATAATTACTTCAAAAGTATATAATCAACTGGAGTTTAACAGGATTTTACTGAACTGATTGAATGGCATTGTGCATAGCATTTTGTCAGATTACCACACTGACACAGACCCATAGAAGCGAGCTTGTGCAGTCCACTTCACCACAAGATCGGATCTACGGGTTTATGCCAATGGGCAACATCTTGCCTGGGCTCCCTATTAATATAGAATTTGCTGTAAATATCTGATGCAATTAAGAGACGAAAATAATATTGATCCCTTAGTGTAAATGTTTTAAATGCTTAATTCTAAGGATGCATAATCTCCATGAAAGGCCTTCATAAATATTCGAAACTTAATACAAATTTATATGCACGAGAATTTAAAAAGTAGTCTATTGAAAAATTTTTCACGAGTTGCTTTTGTTTCAATAGTAAATATTTTGGAATTAAACTATCCTAATTGATGATGAGTTTTAAAAGAAAAAAGAATCCATACATGCATGTATGAATTATGTAATTGTGAGGCATGAATGTAGTATTACGAGCCTATAATTAAAACCAAATTAACTAAGTGAATTGTGTATGAGTTAGACTGTGCTTATTTTAATTTTTATAAAACTAGTTTAGTTAGTGGTTTCAGTGAATTGGTAACATTAGAACTTTCTCATAAAACAAGTAAGATCTTGTTCACTAGGTAGAGAACACAGGAAGTTATTATCAGCCTTAAATATATACATCCATGTCTATAGTTGGAATGGTGCTAAAATTCACAATATTTGGATGAGTTAATACAAAACTAAAATAAATGGCACAATAATGGCATCATTATTAATACTCCACACTGACATCTATACTCCAGATATATTACATGACATAACATGTCTTCTTTCCTAAATAAAACATATTTAAATTTATTGCTCAAAATAGATACACTTAAAATACATAGCTACATACAACTCTCATCTGGTCAACAGGTTGGGCAAAAATAAAATGTAACTAAAATTTTTTTTAAACCATCAGACAACAAGCAAACACACACACAAGTAAACATAAAGCCAGCCACATGTACTTTTTTTTTAAGATTCTAAATTCAACTACAACAAAATTATAAGTTGTACAATCATTAATCATTTCACTTACATCTATAATCATTTAGCATTTCCTAATTATATCTTTATTGTGTAAAATAATACTACATACTAATTACTTAGTGATTTTGCATACTTTGAAATAAATAAAATATGTTTTATAGACTTTATATAGTTACTGTGTTCTTCATAATTTTTAACCATTATTTATTCTTAAACTGTCCTTATAATTACTAAAAACTATAGTAAATAATCAACAATCTTATATTCAGTTGTAGTAAAAATACTTCAACATATATTTATAAATGCAAATGTGACATAAAGGGCAGCACTGGGTTTAGTTTTACCATAACTACAAGAATGCATTATTTTGATTTCATTGTCTTTTCAGGTCACGTAAAAAAGATTAAAAAGCATGACCTTATTCCCCTCCTCCTGATTTCACTTCCTTTCATATGGTACAACAAATAAGAAAATATAATTTTTTCTTTTCTTAAATAGCTTTCTAGTAAACCATATTGCACCTATCTTAAGCGTATGGATACACAGACATATATTCAATGGGACACAAACTGTCCAACTGACCACAAGAAATTTTTCACAAAGGCAGGTCATATTACACATTTTTAAATGAAAACCATCAAAAAATTTCAACAGCCAGACTCATAAAGAATATGAAACGAATTCTTAAAACACCATCAAAAGAATGTTGTTTTTCTTTAAAGTATTAAACATTAATTGCTCTGTTTGTTATTTTTACCTGAAATGGTTTTCTCCTATGATCACTTTCTTCACTTTTCATATCCATTTTAAGTTTTTCCCTAAAACAACCACAAAAGGAGAAATATCAGATAACTGCTGTCTAGGAGCATCTGAGTGGATGGTGGGAATGAGGGAAGATGATCGAGAAGAAAACATGGTATCAAAATGGGCAAAACCTTTTAAAGTATTTTTTTTTTTAAAGGCTTGGAAGACTCATAGGGCCCCACCCAGGCTACTCATATGACATATAAAGTGGTTTCATAGTTTGCATTTATGCGTTCATTTTGGTTGGTGTTATTTTCACAGTAACAGTTTTAAAAGTGAAAGGACGATGGCTGTTAAGGAAGCGACTAGGTTTTGCACAATGAAGTAGTGAAAGCTGAAAAGAGATTTGGATTTGGCATGGAGCTTAATAAGATAATTAAGAGTGTAGAGATTAATGGATGCTAAAATAACATTTAAAATAATGTTTTTAAACTAAAGGATCTTGAAACATGGAAACAGGTTATCAATATTAATTAAGCCTGTGAAAGTTGGTGTACCATTAGCTGAGGCAGCATGGAGGAATAAGAGTTATTTTGTAAATAACTAGTGAATAATAATCAACAAAATGTTTCATTTGAATGTTATCAGTATATAGAGATTTTGTAATTTCTTGTAATTGTTCATAGAATAGCAAACACGAAGGTAGAATTATTCGGTTCTATATTTCTCATTGTTTACCCTACATATATTTTTAATATAATAAAATATGATTTTAAAATCATAAGAGTACCAAATTTATTTTTTACCAAAATATTATAACATCAATTCTTAGTATGAAAATTATAGTCTTCATTGATATATGCTGACTTTTTCAAAAGCATTCTTTTAAAAATATTTTAAACACATGTTTAGAAACATTTTGTATCAAAATTAAAATAACCAAATGCATCTCCTAATCCTTTCACACTGAACCAGACAAAATGGTTTTTTTTTTAATAAAATGCTTAAATCGCTTAGCAATTTACTTCTACAAACAGACACAATAATTACAATGCAATGCATTTATCTGCTGAGCAATATTGCTCTGAACTTAAAACAAGTTTGTATGTACTTTTTCTACTAATATACTTAATGGATATTTCCAATGCTTTTTGCAATTGCTCTAGGACAAATACTTCTTTTAAAATGTATTTTAAAAGACAGTATTATTACAAAAGAAGCTTCTTTTCTACCTAGTAACCAAGAACATGCTCTTTTCATTACTATTTTTGTTTTGCTGAAATCTTTGTAAATAATTTGAATATAACTTCCCCAAAAGTAATCTTATTTATCAGTAATTTAATGCATATTCTAATATAACCTTTTTCTACAAGTTTAAAAAGTTTCTTTTTTCACATTTCAAATTATAAGTCACATGAAAGATTTACTTTACCCACTAGATCTAAACATTCACTTTTCTTAGATAGCAAAAACTAATACTGGACACAAAAAGCACAGATACATTAATGTCCTTCCAAAACTTCTGTGTATACCCCACATAAAAATCTGTATTGTCCTTTTCATAGAGA
This sequence comes from Cheracebus regulus, assembly GCA_963574635.1. NCBI lineage: Eukaryota > Metazoa > Chordata > Mammalia > Primates > Pitheciidae > Cheracebus > Cheracebus regulus. The sequence goes on along the minus strand of CAUYQU010027468.1, from coordinate 127,002 downwards.
TTTTTCTATGTTTACGAAAGTTTCTATTCTAATCAAGATTAGAGCAAGAGAGGAAAAGGAAAAAGTTAACAAGAGTAAAGTGGGCAATGAGTTAAATAAGAGTAAATGGAAAGTTCAAGGATTCCCTTTCATATAACAGTAGTCTTTAACAGAAAAAAAAACAACAACAAAAAAAGTTATACCTGATATGAAAGGTGCGATTTCACCAAGTGCAATATATTGCTAATTATGCCATATTGTTTGAAATAATAAAAATAAAGAAGGCTCATTTGGATATATTGCCTTAAAAAGCTGCTTTACAAAGCCCGATGTCTCTGTAGTTATACAGCCAATGTTTGCTTTTTTTTGGTTTGTTTTGGTTTGGATTTTTGTTTGTTTTTGTTTTTGTTTTTGAGCAGGAGCGTCTTTTTTTTTTTTTTTTTGTTTCCCCCAGCACTCTTGCATGTAGTAGGACAAACTCAGATTTTTTTCTTCAAGGGCGCCTGTAATTTCTTAGAAAAGGACCAGGGTGCTTGTCTTCTTTTTCCTCCTTCTCAGTATTCCAGGCACAAAGCACTGCGCAGAAGCTGCACCAATCCTTGCCGTCACTGGCAGCAGAATGGTAGAAGGTGGGAGAGACCAGGAATCCTTCCAGGCTGTGCTGACTTTAGAAATGAGGATTGCACACGTTTGTCTCCTGAACCAAAGGGGTGCAAAGGCAGGGTGCCAGTTTGCTACACTACTGCAATGCAATGATCTCATGCTCACTGCTGCTGTCGTCCTGTTTGCCCAGTTCAAATGCCTGTTTCATTATAAACCAAAAAAGAAAGAAAAAAGATCCAACTACTTGGATTCTTCTACAAGCAGAAAGGGTATTAAATTAACACTAAAAAAAGAAAAAGAAAAAGAAAAGAAAAATCAGCAGTCAGTAAAGGCAAAAAAACAAAAAGCACATACAATTTTAGAATTCACTTGTTATGCCTCAATATTCTGTTATTATTTTCCTTTTTTTCTATTTAGAGATAAGCAGCAGAATTTATCAGGCGTGAAAGGGACAGCCTCCTGGTGGCCTGCCAAAAACCCAGAATAAAGACGAAGTTGTGCTTCAAAGCACAGTCGCTTGCTGAGTCTGGCTAAAGTCAAGTATTAAGATCCACCATTTTCTGAGCCATGTTAGAAAAGAAGAAAAAAGTCAGGACGGTTGCTGCTTTCCAAGTCTCCGTTGGCACCATCACAAAGTCTCTGCCGTAAGGTCACATGATTCTCTGCCAAATGTAGAGTGCATTCCCATCAACCATTCTGCTGATACTGCGAAGGCAGCTATTGTCTCGTTTAGACCCAAAGTTCAGCCCACTCTTCATTGAATTAGCTGAAAAACGCATCACCTTTGGGGGCTGGGAGTCATGGAAACGTCTACCTGGCAAGCTGCCCACTTTTTCTGCCCATCAACCAGAGATGGAATTGTGCTGCCTAACGCAATGATGACTTGGAATGTGAAGAGTCGTCCAAAGTGAATCTGATTCTTGCAACGCCTGTTTCGTTTGCACAGAAAACTCTGGCTTCTTGTAGTTAAGCAGGGGGAGCGGGAGGGGTGGGGGGAATCTTTCCTACCAAATGTAGCAAATAAAGGTCTGAACATGCCTACTCCGCAACTTTTTTTCCCAACACACCCAAATGGTTCTCAAATGAAAAGACTGAGAGCCCGGCAAGTTTTCTGAGTTAAAGGCATCCCTTCATCTGTCTCCTTTTCCTTACAAGTGAATGAAATAAGCCCAGAACATTTGTTTTCGTCTCTCACTTTAAGATTTAAAAAAAAAACTCCGAGTTTTCTTCTGGCTTTTTGTTACTTTCTGATTTTATCTGGCACTGATTTTGTAGTACATGGTCACAACGTCTTCTAGCAACAGTGGGGATGCATTTATTGCTACAATCTCCAACAAAATGGTCCCCTGAGAAAGCCACTTGTCTCTTTATCCACACAAAACCCTGCAACTGGGTCCTATAGTCATCCTCATCAGTACCTAGCACAGCTGCTGTACAAGTTCCCTGAGATTGACATATGTGAGAAGGGCTCTTTCTGTTTCTTCGCTGGTTACAGTTTCCCCGTGTGGCATGAAAGATGCCTTTGAAAGATGCAGGGATTGTATCAACAGCTCTTAGGTAGTAAAATGAAATGGTTCCCCCCTCCCCAATGAATTTCCATTCTAGCAGGCAATGATAGTTTCCATGTACGAACATTTCTATACCTTATAATAAAAGTAGAGTGAATTAAATTTTTCACAATTTCCTTAAGCATAATTTAAACCCAGGCAGGAAAGCAAGCATGATTAGTACTGAAACCAAACATACTGAGAAGCACTAAAAAGAATCGTGTCCTTTGACTATTTTTTTAATGTTCCAATAATTGGAGAATTTTTATCTAACATATGATTATGTTTGCACAAATTTAACATTATATTCAATGCCTTCCCAAAATGATGAATTAATATTGCCTCTCTTCCACATATAAACACATCTGCACAATACATAACAATGACTTTCAAAGATACTCAGACTGTGACTTGTCTAATAAAAACAAATCTGAAAAAAAGAAAAAGATTCAGGCATCTAGGAAACATAACCTAAAAATGATTTGTAGTTGTTTTCATGCCATGTCCTTCAGGTGACTTTCTTTAGCAATTATAGGAGTGAATGTGCGCACATGTGCACGTGCACACACACACACACACACACACACGTGAGAACCATCATGTTTTCCTTCCCAATTGTAATTCAAAATAATGCAATTCTAAACCATAAAACAAAAATGTTCACACTTGCTAAAATTAAAATTGCTTTTTTTCTAGATTGCAAATTCTGGACAAATCTGCTAGTGTCCTAAGCACATGTTTAAAGAGTGTTTGGTAGGGACTTAAGCCCCATGCTTCAGCAAAACAAGAAAGTAGATGACCCATTCATTGAAATAAATTTTAAGTTTCCAATTCTCATTCACGTATTCAGCAGATATTATTTATGAAGTACTAGTATGTGCCAGGCCTTCTGATAGGCATAGGGGAACAGCAATGAAGGAAATTAACATGACTCCCAAGTTGAAGTCATTCAGTAAATACTTTCAAGTGAGAAAAACTCACTTCTAAACAGAAATGTTGCAGGTCCTAAAAGAGAAAAACTTGTCGAGAAACAAACTGATGACAGAAATTGGAAAGTGGAAGTAAAATGGATATTAAAAATAAATCACAGATAGAGATGTTTTCTCTGTCTGAAGCTTTCCTTTTTAATATTACATTCATTATTAGTTTTGTATAATTCTGTTGAATTTTCTGAAAGAATCTAATGTGAAAACTACATGCTGCCCTCCGAATTAAAAACAATTTTTTTTTTTTGGAGATGGAATTTTGCTCTCGTTGCCCAGGCTGGAGTGCAGTGGTATAATCTCGGCTCACTGCAACTTCCGCCTCCTGGGTTCAAGTGATTCTCCCTGCCTCAGTCTCCCGAGTAGCTGGGATTACAGGCATGCATCACCATGCCTGGCTAATTAATTTTGTATTTTTAGTAGAGACAGGGTTTCTCCATGTTGATCAGGCTGGTCTGGAGCTCCTGACCCCAGGTGATCCGCCCGCCTCAGCCTCCCAAAGTGCTGGGATTACAGGCCACTGTGCCTGGCCCAAAACAAATTTTAAAAAGAAATAAAGTAATAGGAGACTTTCACTTCTAGAAAGATGGAGAAAATACAGTTTTTCTTAATCCCCCTGCTAGGTACAACTAAAATCCTGGCACATTACATATCAAACAAATCTAAGGACACCGAAAAGCTTAGAGAAGACGGAAAACTAGCTAGAGACTGAAGGACTCAAGGAATGATATGGATTTTTAATTTTTATCTTATACATCAAAACTTCAGAGCTGAAGAAGCCTGCAACCTCGAAATGCCAACTGGTGCAGACAAAAAAACAAAATTCCAACAAAAGCCTGTTCTCTCTAGTCAAAGGAACAAGAAAGGCGCAGCCTAGAAAGACAGAAAGCAATACCATTTTGCTCTAGTTGAACACCAGAGAAAGAATTAGGGTCCCATCCCCATGCACACCTGCAAAGACAAAGTAGCAAACACAGATGCTGACCTTTGCCAGGGTACTCCAACACCCTCTCCATCCAGGCCCCAGAGTACTATAAAAAAAAGTCTGAGCAGGAATCTAGGAGTTTCATCCCTGTTGAGGGTTAGCAAGATGCTTCCCTTACCCTACATGCAGTGTGTCTGTTGACTAAATGAACAGTCTGCTTTTCCACTCCAAACTCAGCAGTAACGAGGCATCCACCTCCCTCTCTACTGTGGCAGTATCAGAGGAGCAGTGGAGGTTTACTGAGGAGCATGAGGTACTTCTATCCATATCTGGTAGTAACAAGGTGGCATGCCCCACCCCCAACTTTTCCCAGTTGGAGTGGTGGAAGAAGCAGCCAGATAAAACAGAAGGTTTAAATAAGAACCATAGCCTCATACATAATACCTAAAATGTCCAGGTTTCAACCGCAAATAATTTGTCACATAAGCAGAAGGGAGATCACAAACCGAATGTTTACAAGACTATTGATACATGTGAACATCAAGATGACAGAGGTGTTAGAATTATCTCACAAACATTTTAAAGCAGCCATCATGAAACACTTCAAGGAGCAATTATAAACACGGTTGAAACAAATAAAAAAGGTTAAAGTTGTGACAAAGAAGATACAAAGAATAATCAAACCAAAATTTTAGAACTGAAAAATAAAATAATTGAAATTATTAAAATCTAAAAGGATGTATTTGACAGCACAGTGGAGAAGGCAGAAGAAAGAATTCATGAACTGGAAGAGAGAATAATGGAAATAACTTAATTTGAACAACAGAAATAAACTATACTTAAAAATGGAGACTTGAGTAACTGTGAAACTGTAACAAAAAATAAAACATTTATATCTGTGTCACTAGCATCCCAGAAAGAGAGGAGAAAAAGGGCAGTGCTTAAAATAGCCTCAAAGAAATAGTGGCTATAGTGGCTGGAAACTTCCAAAGTATAGCAAAAAGGACACAGAGTCCAGAAGTTGAGCAAACCACAAACAGAATAAAACCAAATTAATTTATACCAAAGCATATCACAATCAAACTTATAAAAACTGAAACAAAGAAAAAATCTTGAAAAGAGTAGGAGAAAAACACAGTCTTACCTATAGGGGAAAAAAGATTCGGATAGCGGGTTTCTCATCAGAAACTATGAAGACCAAAAGGAAGGAACACAACCATTTCACTTGCTGAAAGAAAAGAACTATCAATCCAGAGTTTTATATCCATAGAAAATATCCTATAAAAATGAAGGGGCGGGCAAAACATTATTAAAGAAAACTACAATAATTTTCAACTATCAGGCTTAACCTGACAGAATAGCTAAGGAAGTTGTCTAAACAGACTGGAAATGATAAAAGAAGGAATCTTGTAAGTTTAGAAAGAAAGAAAGAATTTAGTACATACAAATATGGGTAAATAGAATAGACGTTCCTTTTCTGGAGTTTTCTAAGTTATGTTTAATTGTGGAAACATAAACAGAGCACAGTCTAGTATAGTTCTAAATGCATGTCGAGGAAATATCTAAGACAATTATATTTTAAATGGGTAAGAATAAAGGTACAAAAAGTAGGTAAGATTTTTTAACTACTTGAAATGGTGAAATGGAGATACCAGTAGACTGTGATAAGTTATGTATATGTAACATAATACCTAAAGCAACCACTAAAACATTACATAAAGAAATTTAGTAAAAAAAAACTTCTAGATATGTCAACATTCTAAAAATGTTAAAATTTGTTCACGTATCCCACAAAAAAGGCAGAAGAAAAAAACTCAGAGAAATAAAAAACAGAACAAAAAACAGAAAAGAAATATTTAAATGGCAGGCTTAAATCATACAAATAAGCTACTGAATTAAATGTGAATTGTTTGAATATACCAATGAAATGGCAGAGATTTGCACAGTGGATTTAAAAACCATGGCCCATGGATGAATCTGGAAACCATCCTTTTCAGCAAATTGACACAAGAACAGAAAATCAAATATCACATGTTCTGGATTAGAGGTGGGTGTTGAACAATGAGAACACATGAGCACAGGGAGGGCAGCATCACAAACTGGGGTATGTTGGGGGAGCTAAGGGAGGGACAGTGGTGGGTGGGGAGGTTTGGGAAGGAGAAGGGAGGTGAGAAATGTCAGATATAGGTGACGGGGATGGGGGCAGCAAATCAGCATGCCATGTATGTACCTATGCAACAATCCTTCATGATCTGCAAATGTACCCCAACCTGAAGTACAATAAAAAAATAAAAACCATGGCCCAATTATATGCTATCTACAATAAAAGTTTAGATATAATAATATAAACAGGTTGAAAGTAAAATGATTAAAATAAGCATGTTAGGTAAACATTAGTCAAAAGAAAACAGGAGTGTCTTTAATAATATCAAATAAAATAGACTTCCAAGCACAGAAAATTACCAGAGACATAGGTAGACATTACACAATGATATAAGAAACAATCCAACAAGAAGCCATAGCATCTCTGAATATGTATGCACCAAAACAAAGCTTCAAAATATGTAGAGTATAAAACAGAAAAGAGAAATAGACAAGTTCACATTTATAGTTGTATACTTTGACACACATCTCCCCATAATGGACAGAACAACTAAACAAACAATTATCAAGGATACAGACTCCAACAAATCATTCATCAACAGAATCTAGTTGACATTTATTAACCATACCACCCAACCACAGAAGAATACACATTATTTTCAAGTACCCACAAACATATTCCAAGATAGGTCACATTATATAGCATGCAAAGCAAATCTCAACAAATTAAAAATAACTGAAATCATACAAAAAGCATTTTCAGACCACAATATATTCAAAATAGCAGTCAATAACAGAAAGGTAACAGAAACATCTCCAAATACTTGGAAACTAATTAACATACTTTAATAAGTCAAAAAGGAAGTCTCAAGTGAAAGAAAAATAAATTGAAGTGAATGAAAATGAAAGTACAACATATCAAAATTTGTGGGATACAGGTACAGCAGTGCTCACAGTGAAAGTAATAGCAATAAATGCATAAACTAGAAAAGAGGAAAAGCCTCAAATCTATAATCAAAGCTTCAATGTCAAAAACCAAGAAGAAGAAGAGCAAAATCAACCTAAAGCAGAAGAGAAAGAAAATAAGAGCACACATATGCAAAAATGAAAACAGAAAAACGGAAAAATCGATGAAAAAAATGTGTGTTTGAAAAGATTAATAAAATTGGCATTTTCTCAGCAAGACTGACAAATAAAAAAAATACACAAATTATCAATACTAGAAATGAAACGGGATATGACTACACACAGCAAAAGATAATACAGGAAAACTGCAAAGTACACTAAAAACATAAATTAGGTATCTTAGATGAAATGAACCACTTCTTTAAAAACACGTATTACCACAACTCACTCAATATGAATTAGATCACTTGATTGATCCCTATAATGAGCCCTGAAATGAGTCCTATAACTATTAAGAAAACCAAAGGCCAGGCATGGTGGCTCATGCCTGTGATCCTAGTGCTTTGGGAGGCCAAGGCAGGAGGATCACTTGAGGACAGGAGTTTGAGACCAGGCTGGGCAACATAGTGAGACACCATCTCTACAAAAAAGAAAAAATAACAATTAGCTAGTTATGGTGACACACACCTGTAATCCTAGCTAATTAGGAGGCTGAGGTGGAAGGATGGCTTGGACCCCAGAGTTTGGGGCTGCAGTGGGCTATGACCATGTCACTGCACTCCAGCCTGGGTGACAAAGCAAGACCCTGTCTCTATTTTAAAAAAAGAAAGAAAGACATTGAATATGTAATTTAACAACCCTCTCAAAAAGAAATCACCAGATAATTTAATTGGGTAATTGTAACAAATATTGAATTTTTTTTTTTTTTTTTTTTTTTGAAATGGAGTTGCACTCTTGTCACCCAGGCTGGAGTGCAATGGAGCTAACTTGGCTCACTGCAACCTCCACCTCCTGAGTTCAAGCGACTCTCCTTCCTCAGTCTCCTGAGTAGCTGGGATTACAGGCACCTGCCACCACACCCAGCTAACTTTTGTATTTTTAGTATAGATGGGGTTTCACTATGTGGGCGAGGCTGATCTGGAACTCCTGATGTCAGGTGATCCACCTGCCTGGGCCTCCCAAAATGCTGGGATTACAGGCATGAGCCACCTTGTCCAGCCATTATTGAAAGTTTTAACACCAATTCTACATAAGCTTTTTGAGAAAATAGAGGAAGAGGGAATATTTCTCAATTTCTTTTATGAAGTTGACATTACCCTGATACTTAAATCAGACAAGACAGTGTAAAAGGAAGAATCTATAGACCAATATCTCTCATGAATATGGACACAAAATTTCTAAACAAAATATTAGCAAATAAAATTTATCAATATATATAAAAGAATTATATTAGGTGAATGCATGGTTGGAATTTGCCATTTGATATTGAAATACATTATTAAATATATGTGGTTATGTTATACGTCATTTTAATAGGCATTTCTTGCTTTTTTGCTAATGACTTACAACTTGCTATTTATTTTAGAATATGAAAATAACATTAATCAACAAGCAAATTCAAGCAATTTTCTTATTTGAATTCAAAATGAGTAGTACATCACCATCAACAATGTATTTGGCCCAGGAACTGCTAATGAACCTACAGTACAGTGGTGGCTCAAGAAGTTTTGCAAAGGAGACAAGAGCCTTAAAGATGAGGAGCCTATTGGCCAGCAGTTTGAAGTTAACAATGACCAACTGAGAAGCTGATCCTCTTACAAATACATGAGAAGTTGCCAAAGAACTGAACATTGACCATTCTACGGTCTCTTGGCATTTGCAGCAAATTGGAAAGGTGAAAGGCTTGATAAGTGTGTATCTCATGAACTGAGTGAAAATAAAAAATATCATCGTTTTGGAGTGTCATCTTCTCTTTATTTTATGCAAAAACAACAAACTGTTTCTCAATTGGGTTGTGATGGATGATGAAAGTGGATTTTCTATGACAACCTGTGATGACCAGCCCAGTGGCTGGACTGAGAAGAAGCTCCAAAGTATTTCCTCAAGCCAAACTTGTCCCCAAAACAGATCTTGGTCACTGTTTTGTGGTCGGCTGCAGGTCTTATCCACTACAGCTTTCTGAATCCTGGCGAAACCATTACATCTGAGAAGAATGCTCAGCAAATCAATGGGATGCACTGAAAACTGCAAAGCCTGCAGCTGGCATTAGTCAACAGAGAGGGCCCAATTCTTCTCCACAATAATGCCTGACTGCAGGTTGCACAACCAATGCTTCAAAAGTTGAACTAACTGGGCTATGAAGTTTTGCCTCATCTACCAAATTCTCCTGACCTCTCACCAACCACCACTTCTTCAAGCAACTCAACAACTTTTTTTTTTTGATAAAATGCTTCCACAACCAGCAGAATGCAGAAAATGCTTTCCAAACGTTTGTGGATCCCAAAGCTTGGATTTTTATGCTTCAGGAATAAACAAACTTATGTTTTGTTGGCAAAAATATGTTGGTTGTAATTGTTCTTATTTTGGTTAATAAAGATGTGTTCAAGCCTAGTTACAATGATTTAAAATTCATGATCCAAAATATCAAGTACTTTTGCACCAACCTAATACACAATGACCTGGTGAGGCATATTCTAGGGATGCAAAGCCAGTTTAATATTCAAATATCAATCAATACAATTCACCATGCCAACAGGCTAAAAAAAAATCACATGATAATATCAATCAAAGCAAACATAAAAAAATTTGACAAAATTCAGCACCCATTTATGACTAAAAACTCTCAGACAACTAGGAACAGAGGTTAACTTTCTCAACTTGATAAAGATCTTTTACAAAAAAAAATCCTATAATTGACATTATACTTAATGGTAAAAGACTAAATTCTTTCTCCCTAAGATCAGCCAATAAGGCAAGGAGATAAGAATACAATACTATCTAGAGTGGCTAAAAAAAATGAACTGGTTAGGTGTAGATAATAGAACATGTACAGGACTTGTGTGATGAAAACTGCAAAATGCTGATAAGAAACTTAAGAGAACTGGAGAGAGATATTATTATATTCATGGATTTCAAGTCTCAACAAAGAGGTTAGTTCTCCCCAAATTGACATACAAGTTTAATTCGATTCAGACCAAAATCCAACAAGATTTATTATAGGTACAGTTAAAATTATTCCAAAAGTATTTCGAAATGCAATGGAACTAGAATAACTGAAACCATTTTGGAAAAATATATAGGAGCAGGAATTAGTCTATTTGATTTAAAGACTGATTTTTAACTAGTATAATATACTAACATTAGACATAATATATGTAAAATGAATTAGCACTAATTAAAATGGTAGATTACTATTTGAGTCTAATCAAGACTGTGTAGGAGTACTGGCAGAGACACAGACACATCGGTGAATGGAATAGAACAAGGAATCTAGAAAGACACTCATACACACAGGCCCAACTAATAACTGATTTTTGACAAAGATATAAAACCTTTTTTTTTTTTATACCGAGTCTTGCTCTGTCACTCAGGCTGGAGTGTAGCAGCACAATTTCAGCTCACTGCAACCAACACTTCCCGGGTTCAAGCAATTCTCCTGCCTCAGTCTCCTGAGTAGCTGGAATTACAGGCATGCATCACCATGCTGGGCTAACTTTTTGTATTTTTAGTAGAGATGGGATTTCGCCATGTTGGCCAGGCTGGTCTTGAACTCCTGGCTTCAAATGATCCGCCCACCTCGGCCTCCCAACACGCTGGGATTACAGCCATGAGCCACCACCCCTGACCCAAAACCAATTCAATAGAAGAAAGATAGTCTTTTCAGCAAATGGTGCCACAGCAATTGGACACCCACAGGAGAGAGGGAGGGAGGCAGGGAGAGAGAGAGAGAGACAGAGAGGGAGAGAGAGAGACAAAAAAAGAGAGGAGGGGAGTGAAGGGTAAGAGAGGGAAAATCTTGATCTATATATCACTTCTTATATACCAATTAACTCAAAATGAATCAGAGGCCTAAATGTAAAACATAGAACTATAAAACTTTTATAAAATAATAAAACAAGATCTTTGAGACCTGGAACTAGGCAAAGAGTTACTGGAATTCATACCAAAATCACTACTGGTTAATCAAAATTAAACACTTTTGCTCCATAAAATATTCTGAAGGAAACCAGAATATGACTCTGCAAAATATGCCTCTGGACATCAATATCCTTGAGCTAAAGGCAATCACGAAACAGCCAACAAAGGAATAGCTCTGTCTATTCTCCCCCTGTTCCATGTAAAAAGAAGATATAAATTCTTTCTGGAGACTACTTTTATCAGCTCAGAGTTGGCACCAGAAGAATCTACAAACAAAGCTTACTCCATTAGATTTTTTTTCGCATATATTTACCTTCCCACAGCTTCCTGCCTCTGGAAGCCTAAAACTGCTTTTCTTTGTCATATCACTTCTCTAAAATGTATTGTTGTTTGTTGAAGATGGTATATAAGCCAGAGTTCCACACCACTCCCTTGCGTTACCTTTCACTGAAGTTTCTCCCGAGTGATAGACACTGTGCATGTTAATAAACTTGATGTTTTTTCTCTTGTTAATCTGTCTTTTGCTACTGAAGTCTGTTTGAACTACGAATTTATTAGAGTTGAGGAGAAATTATACTTTCTCCCCACAATTCCATTAAGAGAATGAAAAGACAAGCTACAGATTAGAGGAAAATATTTTCAAACCATATATCTGGAAAAAGACCAGTATCCAGAAAATATAAAGACTTCTCACAGCTCAATAGTAAGAAAATCAAACAGTCTAAATGGCAAATGGGCAAAACACATAAGAGACATTCTAACCAAGAGGCTCTCTGAGTGGCAAACAAGCACTTCAGGGAAATGCAAATTAAAACCACAATGAGATATCACCACGTACCTGTTAAAAGATCTAACACAAACAAACAAAAAAGTAGGGGCAATACGAAATGTAGGTGAAGATATTGGATCACTCATAAATTGCTAACAGAAGTCTAAAGTGATACAGCCACTCTGGGGATTGTTTGACAAATTATTTTAAAAACTAAACAAACACCATATGGTCCAGCAATATTTATCCCTCCAAAATAAAAATTTTTATAAAACTGGAAACAACCTTTATGTACTTCAATTGATGAGTGGTTAAAATGTAGTATATACATACCTTGGAATACTATTCAGGAATAAGAAGCACGTTATTGATAAACTCAGCAACCCGGTTGATTATAAGAGAATTATGCTGAGTAAAAAAGGCCAATCCCCAAAGATAACATTCTGTGATTACATTTCCATATTTTTGAAATGACAAAATTATAGAAATGGAAAACGGGTAAGAGGTTAAGGAATGAACGCAGGGACAAGAATGAGTAGGTGTGTCTAATAGTAACAGAAACATTCTGTATCTTGACTGTATCAACGTTAACATCTGGGATATAATATTGTTTTCAGTTGTATTGTTTTGTACAACTGTTTCATTGTTTTCTAATTGTACCACAGTTTCCAAGATGTTAGCACTGGGGAAACTGGATAAAGATTAATGCTATCTCTGTTTTATTTCTTACAACTGCATAAGTCTACAGTTATCCCAAAATGAACAGCTTATTTTTTATAAAGTAACAAATACACGAAGGTAACTGCTCTTACTGGTTATTTGTGCCCACCCTGTGTTACTGTAAAGAAAAACTCTAATGGAAAAATCTGAAGATACTCCTTGGTTTATTTGAACTTGAAATTCCAGAGCTGATAGTCAATAAACAATGATTTAATCAGCTGGGAAAATTAACTTAGGGGAATGTTCTAAATCTGGAGACAGCACTATGAAGGGCTAGATAATAAATGTTTTATATGCTGCATGTCATATGGTCTCTGTCCCAACTGCTTAATTCTGCTGTTATAGCATAAAAACAGCCATAGACAATACATAAATCAAACAGTGTGACAGTGTTCCAATAAAACTTTATTTATGGACAGCAACATTTTAGTTTTATCAATTTTCACATCATAAAGTATGAATTTCTAAACATTTTTCTAACATGTATCATTGTAACAACTATTCTTAATGTGTAGATTGTACAAAAACAGACCTTGAATTTGGCCCATGGGATGTAGTTTGTGGAAGGCTGAGATAAATTGCCCCTTTTTTGGACTCTTCTATGGTCTCACGATTCAGTTTTGCTTACTTTCTCTTTTCTTCTTGCATATCTACATTTCCATAGCTGCTAACTGCTCCCATTTAGGAATTCCCCCTCAATGTTCTTCCATCTGTGTTTTTCTTTATCATGTTGTTAAAAGATAAAACAGAATTTGTACTGTGAAAATGCAGAGCTTTGACTAAAGTAGAAAACTGGATAAAGTTATGTCTTTGAAATCACATTTGCTTCAATTTCTTCAAATTGTAGGAAAAAATAATGCTTCCTTTTTATAAGGACTCTTTGATGGTTCATGCCTTGAGAATCAATAAAGGAGAAAATTTCATGAGGCAAACTAGTTGAAAAATTCAGATTTATTTAGATCAGAAGTTGGGGGAAGAAAAACAGATTAATCAAAAAGGCTACAAGAGGCTGGGTGTGGTGGCTCATACCTGTAATCCCAGCACTTTGGGAGGCTGAGGCAGGCGGATCACTTGAGGTCAGAAGTTCGAGACCAGCCTGGCCAACATGGTGAAACCTTGCTTCTCCTACAGATACAAAAATTAGCTGGGTATGGTGGTGGGCACCTGTAATTCCAGTTACTCAGGAGGCTGAGGTGGGAGAATTGCTTGAGTCAAGGAGGTAGAGGTTAAAGTGAGCCAAGATTGTGCCACCGCACTCCAGCCTGGGCAACAGGAAAAAAAAAAAGAGGCTATAAGAAACAATGTGGTGCAGTGTGTTGTGGTTGTAGGTGGCACTTGATAGTGATGGAAGGAGGAGCATAGATGGCATGAAAAGCAGGAGGATAAAGTAGTTGATAACAGTAATAAGGATATTAAAATTAAGTCAGAAAGAAAGAAAACCATGTCAATCACAAACAGAAACTTAAAAGCAAGGGCTAAATTCAGGTAACAATAGTAGTAATAATGTATATTTTGAAGTCACAATATTCCATTGGGATCATATGAATAAAACGGTAGACTTCTAGTGAGATTCTTTTTTTTTAATTAAAAATAAAATTTGCCACTGTTATGTTTAATCAAAGACTTTTTATGAAGCTTTTTTAAACTAATATAAATGAAGAATATTCCAAGGTCCTCACACAATATTGTCTGGATTTTCTTTAGAAAATTATAATCTACAGAGAACAAGGCCTTTTTTTTAAAAAAAATTAAATGACTCCAAATAATTAATGTAGAAAACTAAACTGCATTATTTTTACCCTTATGGTCAATTAAACCTCAAAATCCATTGAAAACTTATGACCATTATTTTTGTATCAAATGGGAAATGATGAAAATAACTTAATGAAATGAGGAATTTTATTTAAGTTCTGGGATACATATGCAAGATGTGCAGGTTTGTTACACAGGTAAACATGTGCCATGGCAGTTTGCTGTACCTATCAACACATCACCTAGGTATTAAGCCCCACGTGTATTATCTATTTATGCTGATGTTCTCCCTTTACTGCCACCCTCGACTGGCCCCACTGTGTGTTGTTCTCCTCCCTGTGTCCATGTGTTATCACTGTTCAGCTCCCACTTCGAAGTGAGAATATGCAGTGTTTGGTTTTCTGTTCCTGCATTAGTTTGCTGAGGATAATGGCTTCCAGCTTCATCCATGTCCCTGCAAAGGACATGATCTCATTCCCTTTTATGACTGCATAGTGGAATGAGGAATTTTAAATAAACATAAGTTCTTAAAATACCAACCAGAAAGTAAAATGAGGTTTTATCATTACTGATATGAGTTAATATATATTAACACATTTAAAGGTTATAGTTCAGACATTTTAGTGAACAAACACAAATAGAAAAATAATAATGAATTAATGCCATCCTAGAAAGGTACAGTGAATCCTGTCTACAGCCCCGTATGGTGTCTTTGAGTGCACAAATGGAGGTGCACCTCTGGTTTCTGTTTACTACATCTCACCAGCACTCTTACTCTTTCTGTTCTCAGTTATAGATAGTATATTCTGCTTTGGAAAAGTCATGTATGACCTCACTTTACCCTCAAGTATGTACTTTCAATTTTATAATAATTTTGACTTCACTTGAAATAATTTTGACTTCAGACTTTAATCTCCCCACTAACTTGAGGTTATGCTCATGTAGTGATATCCTCCAGGCCTGAATGTCTTCTACATGTGTGATGACAGATTCTCCTTCAAAAGCATGTGGTTGAACCAAGAACAGGCTAAGAATTAGCAAAACACATGGATTATTCATACATTGCCTTCTGTAGTCAATTGTGTTAGATTTGTTCCAGATCCATAATGAAATATTCCAGCTTATTCCCATATTAATGGCCATTGGACTGAATACATCAGTTTTTAAGCCTCCATTATCTTCAGGAGAACCAAATGGAAATCTCGTAAGATTTATACTTGCAATCATCTCATGGGCTACAGAAAGAGTTTACTGTCCATGTTCTGCATATAAACTTTTCTAGATTACCATACTAATATGGGTGAAAACACTGATTTTTGTTTATCTATTACCTTCATTTTTAGAGTAATGCAAGGATAATTTTATTCATATTATGTTCATGAATTAATAAGTTATTTTACAAAATACTTATGTAACTAAAAAGAAAAGGAAGAATGTATGTGATTTGTACATAAATTAATTCAGTAAAGTTGCAGGGTACAAAATCAACACACAAAAACCAGGAGTGTTTCTATATGCCAAGAGTAACAATCTGAAATGAAATTTTAAAAATTCTATTTACAATAGCCACATATAAAATTAAATATGTGGAAATTAACCAAAGAAATACCTAGAAATTAATCAAAGACTATTAAAAAAATTTTAAATTGTTTAAAAAATGTATGTTTTTAATATATTAAAAATTTATAATATGTATTATTTTATTTAAATATACATGTAATATATATTTAGAAAGCACTGCACATTTGGAGTTATGAAACAGAAAACATTATCATAAGTTTAGCTTTCTAGGTAAATTTAGTTTTCTAAGTGTCATGATTATAAGCTTTGATTTTACACTTTGGTTGAACACAGTGTCCCAGCTCCTTAATGGAGCAAGATAGTCTTTCATAGAAAAGAATGTGCTCCTTTAAAATGCTGTAATAGTCAATGTCTGTGTAGCCTACTGCCCAAAGTAGAAGGTCCATACAATCTTTCAAAAATAGAATTTTCGTTAATTTACCCCTACACTGCATTGTCTTTGTCTTTCATATTCTTTATTATATTTCATGTTATATTTATTTTTTATTTATATTTTGAGTTTCATTATCTTCATTTATACTTCTTTCTTTGTCACTGTTAGGATTTCACCTTTCTCCTATCTGTCAAGGTTTGTGCCAATTCCTCATTTACTCAATTTAATTTTCTGTGGCCCAGAAAAAAACATACAGATAACCCAACTATAGAATAGTGTCAAGAGGGCTTTCACTCCTTTAATATTTAATAAATAAAGAGTACTGCCTATGTGTAAAGTGCTACACAAGAAATAGTTCCATGTCTTCATAAAGCTTTAAATCTTGTAAAAATGATAAAATATGTGAAAAAGTTCTTTAACATAAGGCTTAATGTTTTTCTTCTGATGGCTTATGTTAAGTTATGTGTACTTTAAAAAATGAAAAGTGCTGTTCATAATAGAGAGCAATTGTAAAAAGAAGGTTGGGTGAGAAGGGGTGAAAACAAAATCTGAAGGAGTTTCATGTACACCTAGACAGTAGTGGTCAAAAATGAAGAACACTCTTGTGAAATATTTTAAAATTTATTCTGTTCTTTAAGTATTACAAAAATCACACACTTGATGGAATATGAATTTCAAGGCTTTGTCTGACATTCCAATGATGTAATATCTAGAAGGCTTAAAAAAAATAGGCAGTCACTGTAGTGTCTATTTTGGACCTTAGGGAGTAACATATCCGACTTTGGGCAGAAGACAGAAGAAAATACAAAGCTAGGTGTAAGGTATATACATCAATACATTTATTATTATTTGCATATTTTTGATAGAATAAAGTATGCTATCAGGTACATTACGTGTCTTGACCATATTTTCAAAATGGTTTTGAAATGTATTTCTAATGAACAAATCCCAGCACTACTTGGTCAAATCTGTTTTTCCTTGTTACTTGACAATGGAGCCAGGCATAGTGATACAGCCTTGTAGTCCCAGCTACTTGGGAGGCTGAGGTGGGAGGATCACTTCAACCCATGAGTTTGAAAAAAGACTGAGTGATATAGTAATATCCATGTCTCAAACAACGTTTTTAAAGAAAACTGAAAATGGAAAGTGATATGAAAAGAGAAGAATTTATGTACATAAATATATTTGTGCACGTCTATATGTATATATGTGTGTATGTATAAACAATTACAACATTTTATATTATGCTTTCAATTTAAAAAGAATAATATATTCCTATTTGTTATTTAAATATAGAAAAAAAAACTAGATTAGCAAAGCTAAAAGTACTATCTAGATATGCTGAGTATATACTTTGTTGTTGTTTTTTTGTTTTTATAAATCCAACAACTTGAAATCAAACTTGTATTTGAAAACAATTTTGTCTATAGCAGAGTTGGGGTCAGAATTGACTTCTGAATTTCATTTGCATTATTCACTTTGCAGACAATGCATTAGTGATCATTGTGTTTAACTACAGATATGTGAATTTGATGATAATGATAGTTCACTGAAGATAAATTTCTAGGATGTGGAGAATGGAACTATGTAAGTATTTAGTCTGAGCTTTTGAAATGATAACATGTGCATGTGTGTATACAGAGATTTCTTACATATGTTGAGCAAGCATGATTAATATGTTTCATTTCAAAATGTTTATTGCTCAGATTATACTACAAAATGCCTTTCTCCATGTACATAATACCAAGCATCTAATTTTGCATTTATAAAGTCTTGTTGTGATGTATCAGAATTTGTTTTAGAAATATCCCTTCCTACTCCCTTCACTATCATTTGTCCAAATTATTACTGAAATTTCTTTTTTCAATAGAAGTGATATATTGTAAAAGTGTTTTATTCTATAGTTTCAGATATTTATGCTTGTTAGTAATAAGTGAAAAATAAGTATCAACTTAATTCATGAAAATGCTTCTTCAAAGCTTTTGGTAAAATCCAACATCCCTTCATGATAAAAAACCCTCAGGAAACTAGGCATTGAAGAAACATACCTCAAAATAATAGAAGCTATCTATGACAAACTCACAACCAAGATCATACTGAATGGGCAAAAAGTGGAAGAATTCCCTTTGAGAACTAGATTAAAACAAGGGTGTCCACTCTCACCACTCTTATTCAATGCTAGCCAAAGCAATCAAACAAGAGAAAGAAAAAAAAGGCAGCCAAATAGGAAAAGAAGTCAAGCTATCTTTCTTCATATATGATATGATTCTTTAACTATTAGAATCATAATTACTATAATAAGTATGATTGTAATAGAGATTACTATAATAATCATAATCATTTCCGTCATAACTAGTAGAAAACCATGGACGCCACCAAAAGACTCCTGGAACTAATAAATAACTTCAGTCAAGTTTCAGTATACCAAATCAATGTACAAAAACCAGTAGCATTTCTATACATCAATAAAGCTCAAGTTGAGAGCCAAATTAAAAATAAAATCCCATTTACAATAGCCAAACAAAAAATAAAATATTTCAGAACACATAACCCAAGAAGTAAAAGATCTCTACAAAGAGAACTACAAAACACTGCTAAAAGACCAAGACATGGAAAAACATTCCAAGCTCATGGATTGAAAGAATCAGTATCATTACAATGGCCCGACTGCCCAAAGCAATCTATAGATTCAGCACTATTCCTGTTAAACTACCAATGTCATTTTTTCACAGAATTAGAAAAAGCTATTCTAAAATTCATATGGAACCATAAAAGAGGCTAAGTAGGCAAAGCAATCCTAAGCAAAATAAACAAATCTGGAGGCATCACAATGACCTGACTTTCTATTGTGAGGCTATAGTAATCAAACAACAAGGTCCTAGCAGAAAAATAGACACATAGATCAATGGAACAGAATCAAGAATGCTGAAATAAAGAAGCACAATTATAGCCTATGTGATCTTCAACAAAACTGATTGAAAAAATAAGCAGTGGAGAAAGGACTCTCTATTCATGATGCTGGCTAACCATATGCAGCAGAATGAAAATGGACTGCCACCTTTCACCATATACAAAAATAAACTCGAGATGACATAAAAATGTAAATGTTAAGAATTCAAACTAAAAGAATGCTAGAAGAAAACCTAGGTGACACCATTTGAACATTGGCCTCGGGAAAACAATTTATGACTAAGTTCTTGGAAGCAATCAATCACAACAAAAACAAAAATTGACAAAGTGGGACCTAAAGAGCTTCTGCATAGCAAAAGAAAACTATCAACAGAGGAAACAGGAAACCTATAGAATGGGAGAAAATACTAAAAAATTATGCATCAAACAAAAGTCTAATACCCAGGATCTATATGGAACTTACACAATTGAAAAATCTAAATAATAATCCCATTAAAAAGTAGGCAAAAAACATGAACAGAAACGTCTTAAAAGACATACAAGTGGTGAAGAAATATATGAAAAAATGCTCCACATCACTAATTGTCAGAGAAATGCAAATTAAAACCACAATGAGGTACTATCTCAGGCCAGTCAGAATAGCTATTACCTAAAAGTAGAAACAACAGATGCTGGTGAGGCTGCAGGAAAAGGGAACACTTACACACTGTTCATGGGAATGTAAATAAGTTCAGCCACTGTGGAAAAAAGCAGTCTGGTAATTTCTCAAAGAACCTGGACTAACATTCTACCCAGTGATCCCATTACTTGCTATATATTCAAAAGAAAACAAATCATTCTATGAACAAGACACATGCACTGGCATGTTCATCAGAGCACCATTCACAGTAGCAGACATGGAATCAACCTAGGTGTCCAACAACAGAGGACTGCATAAAGAAAACGTGGTTCATACACACCATGGACTACTATGCAGCCATAAAAAAGAATGAAATCATATCCTTTGCAGCAACTTGAATGCAGCTGGAGGACACTATCCTAAGTTAATTTACAACCAAATAGAAATAGAAAACCAAATATCACATGCTCTCACTTATAAGTGGGAGCTAAATATTGGATACTTGTGGACATAAAGATGGCAATGATAGACACCTGGGACTACTAAAGGTGGGAGGAAGAGAGGAGGTTAAGGGCTGTAAAACTAACTATTGGGTACTATGCTCAGCACTGGATGATGGGCTCATTTGACCCCAAACCTCAGCATCATGCAATACAACCAGGTAACAAATCTATACGTGTAACCCCTGAATCTAAAATAAAAGTTGAAAAAAAGAAGACAAAAATGTGTTTTAAATCTACGGAATTACCATGGAAGGCAGTCTACACAGAACGATGAGCATACTAGCATGCCCTGTCTTATTTACTGGAATAAATTTGAAAAGGGGCTGGAACATTGCATAAAAGGATTCTATAGAAGAGATTGCCCGTTGAAACTAAGAGTAGACAAGATAACCTGAATCCCTTTTTGCACTGTAACCTGGGGTAAGTAATTTAATCAACATGTGTTCACTTTCCGCTACTTTGCAATAGGAATAAAAGGAAATAATTAACTAATTGGGTTGTTGAAATAATTAAATAAAAATACATCCATCTAAAATAATCAGAACATGTCTAGCACATATTAAACATTAAATAATGTTAGCCATTATAGCCATTTTTTAAACCTCAGGACTTTATACCAAGTTGAAAATATTTATAAACAGAATGCTATCTAGCAAAATTTTTCAGCATCATTTCTTATAAAGGGCGATGATGCTACAATTATTATTATACGTTTATATGATGTACACTATTGTACATCTATATGCCCATAGTATATGACGGTACATTTATATGATGCTATATATGTTATGTCAGTTAATATCTTTGAAAGTTTAGAAGAGCAGCTGCTATTATTCTCTTTTACAAATCAATAAACTAAAATAATACTTTAAGCAATAAACTATAGCCATGATGTAAAACCTAGGATCTGTGAAACCCAAGGGCTAGTTTTGTTCACTGAGTGTGCATTTCAGGTAAAACTTATATTCTATTGCATTTTTCTTTCTCTTTCTCTATTTCCCTCTCCTCTCTCTCCCTCCAGCCTGCCTGCCCTATGAGGGTAATGGAGATCGGAGAAAGCATACAAATATAAAATCATTTTCACTGTATAATTTTATAGAACACTTTTTTAGTCTGATTTAGATCACTAGATTTTTTTAAGGGTGAGTAAAATTCACTGACAATAAGTAAAAGTAAACAGTTTTGAGTTTGGTGAAATATGGATTATCTGGATGGACTGTTGCTTGTGCAGAGAAGAACAGGAAGAATGTTCAGAGTTCTGTTTTGCAACAACTTCTGGAAAAGCATTCAGTGAGAACTGAAGTTGAATCATAATAAACAAACATACCAAAATATGGCTTTAAAAAAAAAGAATTATTTTCCCAGCCTAGGCAACATGGTAAAACCCTGTCTCCACCAAAAATCCAAAGCTTTTAGCTGGACATGGCGGCACACACCTGTAGTCTTAGCTACTCAGGTGGCTGAGGTGACGGGATTGGCTGGGCCAGGGAGGTGGAGGTAGCAGTGAGTCAAGAGGCTGCTACTGCACTCCAGCCTGGGTGACAAACTAAAAATTATTTTCCTCAAGAAAAGTCCTAATTTTATAAAGCATTTTTATGTATAGATTTTATTACGTAATTTGGAATTGTCATTAAATTTTATTCTTTCAAATGTAATTCATTTTTGTTGACAACTTCCCCAAAGATCAAATTAACTGTATAAAGAATAATAGGACTGTATGTATTATAAAAGAGGACTACATGAACTTAGATGTCTGCATAACCACTTTCAATGGAAACCTGAGGTTAAGACCTAAATTCAATCAATATCTCTATATGAGCTAAGATTAAAGTTTTTGTAAGCCACAAATAACATGTAGGATTTTTAAAGATTCTCCAACAAAATATCCACTTTACATTGATCAAATAACATTTTATTTATTTAAAATATATGGTGTTGTCTGACATTTTATTTGTTAAAAAACTTCATTAATCTCTAATAGTCACTTAAGCCACATTAGAAATCCAGAAGAGTCAAAAGAAACTTACAATTATCCTATAAGACTACATTGCATGTATTTAAAGAATAATTACAACTTAATATTTTGATGGAAAATTGTGAAACTGGAGTTATCATCAGATTTTTTTCTTTCCTAGTGGAATAACATATTCTCTGTTGTCATCTACATTAATCTGGGATGGTTTAAAGAGTATGAAGTCTAGACAAAATGCAGTATCATGTTTGATGACTATCATGAAACCTCATACTTGGACAAAATGCTGCAGGTATCATTAATATATCTGTCATCATTCATGCTGAAAATAACAATTGCAGTTATGGAAATATACTCCAAGAGTCTTTCTGTATATATCACAACAGAGTAAAAAAATAAAAAACAGCATCTACAAAAAGCTGTTAATTATTATTTCTACAACAACTGAAATGCTATTTCCACTTAATATGCCGTGAATTTATAGCTTTTTAAAGCAAACATTGTTTGAGGATAAATGATCTATTCATCATTATTAGGACACTAAACATCATAAAATCTTACTACAAGGAACTTGGTCACATTACAGTTTTGATTAGTGTTTCCCAAACTTAAATTACCAAACACCAGTTACATGGGATCACTTATCCAAGTATGAAAAACACTGTGATAAAGTCAAATATTAAAAAGATGAAGTGTATTGTGAATTCCTAAAGGGAATGTATCCCACAATGTTTAAAGGATATATTTAACAACAGAACATTTTTTTTTAAAAAAAGCAATAAGCTATTTCATTAGACTAATGTTATGTTGAGTTTATCGTTAATGATAATGATTTGGTAAATGGATGATTTCAGCAAAATATTTATTTGCGATTTGGCCTTTCCATCATTATTTGTAGATATTTCCAAACAAAGCATTTCTTTATAGTCATGATATTTGTGATCATAATATAGCAGGCGACATCATGGGAATCATCTACCTGCATAAATTTGGGAGACCGTGAGGAAAGACCACCACACTGCAACAGAGATACATTGATTCTCAATAAGTTCACAAGTTTCTCTCTACCACGATGGACATACAGTCAAAGCTTCAGTTTCTGGCATTTTTCTTGTTTTTCTTCTTACACTGGCCATTTATCCAACTTAAAAATAAAATGTTTAGTTGAAGATAAGGGTGGCAGGAATTATATTCCACTCTTGATGTTTTCTTTCATATGGAACAATCCAGGCCTCTCTCTTTCTCTCACTCAGTCATTCCAGTGGCCTGATCTGATTTATATGTTTGTAAGAAAATAAAACTGTCCATGTATGAATCAACGCCCCCTTTGTCCTCTCTTTTTTCCCTTGGAGATGACCTTCCTGCAAAAAGAGTTATCAGGCCACAAAGTAAGGCCAGTCACATTTGGGAGACCTGTGTTTTCTCAGTCTACGTGGGTGGGTAAATTTCTCTAATTCTGAGGTTAGTGTTAAGGAGCCCATTTACCTGTGGATCTAAACTATATCCTCTACTCTAGTCTTTATCTGCAACAAATGTGGTATATTGGCCTTCCATCTGCCTTCTCACCTCCCTCCTTTGTCTTATTTCACAGTTGATTCAGAAGTCTTCATCCAACCTCTTAAAAACCTTTACAATCTATTAAGGAAAAATCAACATGTGGGAATGACAGGGGTTTTGCTTCCCTTGCCATTTGAAATAGATTCTATTTGTAGTTATGAATTAGCTATTTCCTATGCTCTCTTTAGGTAATTCTTAGCATTACTTATTCCTCAATGTGTCATTTGAGGCCACTGAAAGTTTCCTGTGTGTCTTTTTGTAGGAGGACTGAGTTCATAACTAATGCTTCTCTTCATACATTAACAAGCAGATACTGTGTATAGTTTGAAGATCTGTTCCAGACTTGTTGAAGTTACTTTCTCTTGCCCAGTTTCTTATGGTCAGTGGCATGCAGCCCTGAGATAGTTGGCCTGGGCTGAACTGCAGTCTATGACCCAGGAATAGAGCAAAACTCACCAGCCCACGCAGAGATCAAACCCAGCGTCTGGCCTCATTAGCGCCATGACTTAACCAACTGAGCTAATTAACCACAGATGCACAATTATTACCAACTGCTGATTCCACTTCTTGAAGAAGTATAGGTTGACAAATTGTATCAAAATGTATTTAGAATAAATTTGTATGGGTTGTATTAAATACATTTGCAGAAGTAAAAAATTCTTATTTCCCTCCCGGAAACTTGTATATCTTTATGGTAACTACATACAAATAAAAAACTGACCTAGAATAAAAAATACACCAATATCTCCCCTCCTCCCCAACTCCTCATGACACACACACACACACACACACACACACACACACACACACACACACAGATACATACACACACAGGTGTGTACAAACGTCCAGTGGCATTTATAAGCTCTCCTGTGGATATCTGGTATTCTACGGTTATATCAACAGCATGTTGAAATAAGTTCACTTTGTTCTCATTATCATTTTCTCTTATTTATGAATCAGTTCCTTAATCTCCTCCTAAAAA
The DNA here is from genome assembly GCA_963574635.1 of Cheracebus regulus. NCBI lineage: Eukaryota > Metazoa > Chordata > Mammalia > Primates > Pitheciidae > Cheracebus > Cheracebus regulus. The sequence goes on along the minus strand of CAUYQU010027468.1, from coordinate 102,078 downwards.
TCTTACACTCTGCAGTTCGTTCACTCACTCACCATGCACCTTTTCATTTCTGTTCTCTCCATTTTTTGTTCTTGCTATTATAAACTGACGGAAAATTTTTGTATGATAAAATGTACAATTTCTTGAAAAAAACAGCAGTAACTGTAAATCAATCTAGTAAATTAAATTTTGCAATACAAATTACTACTGATAGAGTGTCCTGAGAATACAAATCTACACATCTGTGATTTGTAGAAACATACAAGCATAAATCAAAATATATTAAGTGGCTGCCCATGATGCTTAGGTTACTTAGAAGACCTCAATTACATTATAAGCCTTAAATTGAAGGTGAAAAATGCCTTGAACTCCTATAAATTCTTTTGTTTGTCCTATTTTGTTCTTTGGTTACAAAAAGATTTTGTGCCCTTTGAGCTTAAGAAACACAAGTTTTTTCTGACACTCTCTGAATGAAAATTAAATTATACATAATTATAATTAAAATATAATAAATTATATTAAAAGTTCTAACTTGTGAGATTTTAGTTTCTCACACTGATTTTAATGATCTGAACTTTTCTCATGGAAGTAGATTATTTATATAAGCAATTTTCAGATAAACTTTATGCTCATATTTAGGGTGAGAATTTCTGCCAGGTGTAAGTGGTTTATGTCTATAATCCCAGCACTTTAGGAGACTGAGGCAGGCAAATCACTTGAGGCCAGGAGTTGGAGACTAGCCTGGGCAACACGATGAGACCCCATCTCTACTAAAGATACAAAAATTAGCTGGGCATGGTGTCGCACACCTGTAATTCTAGCTACTCAGGAGGCTGAGGCAGGAGAATCACTTGAACCCAGGAGGTGAAGGTTCCAATGAGCAGAGATTGTGCCACTGTGCTCCAGCTTGAGTAACAGAGTGAGACTCCGTCTCCAAATATATATAAAATAAAAAAAATCAATGAAAAAGAATTTCAAATTCCTGGTTTGAATCTATGCCAACATATTAATTCAGCATAGTTGGAATTTTTTTAAGATGCATTTTTCTCTCAAATAGCTATTTAATTTTTTGGTTTTCTTTTTAGTGTGTATAATCTGGTACTGTCAATTTTGGTCTTTGTCATTTGATTCAATATTTTAAATATGCTTCATATTTTGTTCATTAATGTTCATTTTCTGAAGCTGTCATCAAAGATCAAAACACATATTAAATATTGCTATGCTATTTATGCATCATTTGTCATGTTGAGTGTTGAGGAAGCCTGTGATACCTTCTCCCTCTATCCCCAGGATCCTGGCACAGCTTCACTTCTTCCATCTTTATGTTCTCCTCTAAACTTCTTACAACTTTCTCTTCATCATTAACAAATAAGTCTTTTTTGTTCTTTAGGTAAGTCATTGCCACTTTAATGATTATGTTTCAATTATCACCATATCTGTAGGAAAATGATAGACAAATTGTACCCAAAACAATGAACTCTCCATAAAATTTAAATCTATTTTCCCCTTCAAGATTTGTTAGGTATTTTAGAGCCAGGGATGATGAAGCTACCTGTCAGGATCATACCAAAGCTCTAGTGTAGTTTTTCTATAGACAAATACAATTCAGAAAGTGAAGTTTTTTCTCTCCTTTTAAAAATGAAAGCACTATATTGCCAAGAGAAAATTTCTAGAGATTTTCAAATGTGGGTCCCTAATGTCTTTCTAAAATAGAAGTTGCAACCACAAGGTCAGAGAGCTCTAGTTGCTTCATTCAATAAAATTCACACAATATTTTACTTACATGTCTAGAATTCCTCTCTGATCGACAAAATAGATAATTTAATTACAGCAATATAAGAAAGATCTATTATGTAAAAATCATACTTTTCAGGGAGGATTAACTGGCCAAAATATGCTAATAATGAATATGAAGAGACTTGGTATAAAGTTGTCTAAATGTTGAAGTAGAACAAAGCATATTAAAAGTAATCTTTGGCTGGGTTTGTGGTTCATGCCTGTAATCCCAGCATTTTGGGAGGTCAAGGCAGGCAGATCATGAGGTCAAGAGATCGAGACCATCCTGGTCAACATGGTGAAACCCTGTCTGTACTAAAAATACACACAAAAAATTAGCTGGGTGTGGTGGTGTGCACCTATAGTCCTAGCTGCTGGGGTGACTGAGGCAGGAGAATCACTTGAACTTGGGAGGCAGAGGTTGCAGTAAGCCGAGATTGCACCACTGAACTACAGCCTGATGACAGAGTGAGGCTCCATCTCAAAAAAAAAAAAAAAAACAATCTTTTTTAGACTGGTCATCTGGATAATTTACTTGTCAATTTATTGACAGAAGAAAATCACTCATCAAAACAGTACAGATGGAATTAACCAGGCTGTTGCTGACAAAATTTATATGACATTGTTACATGAAAACTATCCTATATTGACACTTAGGTTAGAGGCTATATAGCAAAAAATAATACACAGTGGTTAAGCTCTTTGACACAGTTCTAAAAACAAACAAACAATAGCAAAACATTGTTTACAATGTTCACACTCCAATTATAAAATGGGCCTCATCCTTCCAATGAGCAGGAAAGAAATTTTCCATTTAATAGAAAGAATTCTCATGCTTGTATTACTGAACCCCATAACATCATAAATGACCCCAAAATGGTATTCCAATTAATTAGTATGAATCAATACTTTAAATATATACAATGTATTCCTTTATTATTCATAAGACTCACATCAGAATCAACCTTATATCTTCATCAAATTTGCTGTAAGTTTAATTTGGACCTTGTGTTCATTCTGACAATCTACAGAATTAGTGAGAAGTTCAAAAGCGCTGAACAACAAAGAACTCAAAGAAAAATTTGGTTAGTTTACCTTTCTGCTATCTTCTGGCAGCTAACTTACCTTACATACTATACATAGATTTGTTCAGCTGCTTAGTAGATGGCATTAATAACACCATTGGAATACAGTATTCATTATGTATCAACTGCCTTCTTCCATATGATACATACAGAGCTTTTAGTCCCAAGCCATCAAATGGGTCACCAATTCTTGCCAACAATCTCAAAAATACCAGCTATTGTTTGTAGTAGGAATGGATTGAGAGCATGTGTCTGTTTCAGCAAATTCTTCTGCAACAGTTGGAAAATAATTCAACGTGCATGCTCTTAGTGGATTGTATTAGTGGACAGTACTATGCAGTACTGTCTTTATATAAGCAGGACAAAGTAGATTTTCAATAATGCCTTTAGCTGAAAGATAAGGAATGTATTAATGGTAACCTATTTTGCCCTTGGAACCAAACCAACCACTTTCAGACCAAACATATGAGGGTAGTTATAAGATTAAAATATAAATATATAGTGTTATCATGAATTAAATACCTCAGGTATCCTGTCCTTTTCAGTGCTCTAATTGCCACCACCTAAAGCTAAAAGCTTGTCACTCACCTCATACCTGCATTTCTGGAAATGCTTCCTATGGACTTTCAGGGCTGGAGCTGCCTCCAGATTCTTTCTCCACCCTCCAACTGTCACCTATATATTGCATATCACTTCTGTAATAATCCATATTAAATGATGCTTTATTATATCGTAACTCTGCTTAAAAATCAATTATGGTACCCTATTTCAGACCACATCAAACACGAACTTTTCTATCTAAATGTCAAAGCCATACATAAGCTGTTTCTATAATTCTCATCTGATTTTTTTTTTTAATGGAACATACCAAGAAATACTTCAGGGTTACCTTCTCACTGCTCCATTACTGGAAACTGCATTCTTTCATTCATGAGATCCCCTCACACAAAATGGCCTCCAGTTTTACCCTCATCTCACTAACAAAGTTCTACATAATCTTCAATATTATAATCCTGATGCTTCCATGAAGCACTCACTCATTATTGCCACTATTATTTGGTTCCATCTCCTGTCAATTTCTAAACTCTAATAACACTTCCTGGTGAATGACTTTTTTATTATTCAAGATTCTTTTATGTCTTTTAGAGACATTCCCATAATTATATCAAAACATATCTGAAGAGAACTATTATGTTAATTATCAGTAACTTTTATGATGATAAAAATGGTACGGAAATACAGGAAGCACTCAAAAATTGTTAATTATAGTTCATTGCCACAAGCAATAAAAAACAGAACATGATATTTCTACCCATTTTTGAATTCATAAAACATCTTCATCTTGCTTTCCCAGTAATAAAAGTGATTTTCAAAATATAACAAAATAGTCTTTGTTATGAAAGTTAAAATTTGTTACAAGGTACTATAGGAGGTAAAACCCTTGCATATAAAAACATTTAAATTTCCATACATACATGCAGCTCAAAATTTCAAAGCAATGAGAAGATATGTAAACAGCTTAATTTCTACTAACCTCAAGAAATATACATGTCCCTTATCTAAAAATGTAGCAACTAACCCCAAACACTACACATCACTTACAATCTTTGCTATTTCCCCCAAAATAGCACAACTATTTCAATGAATACAAGGAACTTGGCAATAAATTAACATTTAATAATTCTATACTAAAGAATTATTTTTGGATTTCTGAAAAACATTTTCTTTCTGATTCTTTTCATTCTTTTGAACCAAATAAGCTAGCAAGTAAGGTTTTTCAACCTCTATAATGAGTAACAATACCACAAATCTCAAGGGTGATCAGTTTTTGTTAAACTACACTAATAGGTATTGGACAGGTTTAATCATTGAATATGTTCTTGTTTTTTGTAAAATACTCAGTGTATTATTTGGTCTATACATTTCTTTAAATGTCACTTGCATTTCCAGAAATGAACTTATATTGACATTCTTGTATAACTTTTACAGACTTTTTATTTTATTTTTATTTTTTGAGATGCAATCTCTGTCACCAGGCTGGACTACAGTGGCGTGATCTCGGCTCACAGCAACCTCTGCCTCCTGGGTTCAATGGATTCTCCTGCCTCAGCCTCCAGAGTAGCTGGGACTACAGGCATGCAATACCATGCCTGGCTAATTTTTGTATTTTTAATAGAGATGGGGTTTCACCATGTTAGCCAAGATTGTCTCAATCTTCTGACATTGTGATCCACCCATCTCGGCCTCCCAAAGTGCTGGGATTACAGGCATGAGCCACCAAGCCCAGTCAATTTTTATAGACTTTTAAAGAAGTTACATACTAAAGTCAAAAGGTAGAACACTTCTATTTTGTAATTACTACTTTAAAAGGACAGGGATCACTGCTAACTTATCCCAGCAACCAAGTATCTCATCCAGTAGAAACTCTCCTAGATAAATATCCAACTTTTCTGGACCTCATTATTGCACTGTGTACACATGGCTTTATTCTGTCCATTATTCCTTAAGAATCTAATCTGCCTATCCAAATACTTATGCATATATTTTATGTTTAAGAGTTGCAGATACTGAATATTGATATTAACAGTTAATATTAACAATATTGATAATTGATATTTTGATACTGATGACATTTTATTAATACATACAATATTAATAGTGAGATGCCTAGTATTCTGAAAAGAAATGCAGCTTAAAAATTGTTCAAAACACATAAAAGTGGGGGTGGAGAAATATGAGCTCTTATATGAAAATATAAAATGTAAGAAAAAGGTAGAAGTCATAGGATGGTCTAGGGAAACTAATGGAACATGTTTTTTGGTGTATGTTATATAAAAGTGAAAAATAAAGAGAAGAGCTGTGGTAACCAATTTATTTCTTTATGTATGCATTTCAGTGTTGTAGGATTATTCTTAGAAACCTGATATTTTTCTCACTTCAAGTTTCAACTAATAATTTTCAAAAACAACCTCAAGTGAAGGTATCTGTTTCTTCATAGAATACAGGGCTACTATTTATCTTTTATAAACTTCACTGCAGAGAAAAAGCTCAGGCACAGAAATAAATCAAGAAAATCCCATCAATCTACAATCACCAATCTAAAATATGTCTTCTTTGTACTTTTTTCAAATTACTCTGGGTGTTAAATTTAGAATTCTCTTCCTAGTTATACTGCTCTTAATTCTCTAAAGCAACTTATTTCTATGTCAGCATTAAAGAGAGAAGTTATATGAGTATTTCTGTTCTATTTGCTTTGAGAAAAATCTAAACAATTAACAATGCAATCACTAACAGTCCCTTGTCTTAACCTATGTTCAACTCAGCAGCCTTTTACTGAACACCCAAGTTCAGTAACATGAGGGCATCCACTTCCCTGGAACTGACTACACCTAAATTATTTCTTTAGTAAACTAAATGTACTGGCGCCTGAAACTCAGATCATTGACTTCGTGTAGTAATGACTCTGTCTTGTTCCCAGCAATACTGCACATAATTATATTCTTCTCTCTCTTTTTTTTTTTTTTATGGAGTTTCGTTCTTTCACCCAGGCTTGAGTGAAGTGGCATGATCTCAGCTCACTGCAACCTCCGCTCCCCGGGTTCAAGCAATTCTCCAACCTCAGCCTCCTGTGTAGCTGGGAATATAGGTGTGCACCACCATGCCCTGCTAATTTTTGTATGTTTACTAGAGACAGGGTTGCCTCATGTTGGCCAGGCTGGTCTCGAAATCCTGACCTCAGGCGATCTATCCGTCTCGGCTTCCCAAAGTGCTAGGATTATAGGCATGAGCCACCGTGCCCAGCGATTATATTCTTGAATTTCATTTTGTGAGCTCTATTTCATTCTCTGTTCACATGAAGAAGGGCAACATTCAGTTTTGTATTATGAACTCAGTTACAATTTGCAAGTGTAAAAGCAGGGAGGATGGCAGCTTTGGCCAAAAGACACTGTCCTTTAAGATGAGTGAGTGCCAACCTCACTGCACAGCTTCTGCATGAATGCCCTGTTCATTCTGAAAGGTTTCATTTTTTGCTTTGCTCTATTTAATGAGCATCCTACACCTCTCTGTAAGAAAAGCATTTCAATGATTAAAGTATATGCACTTGATGCCAAAACTACCAACCAAAAGGTAAAACAAAATATTTTTGGTAGGTTACATTATATTTGATTTTGGCTATAGAATTTATATACAAAAAAAGGTCCTTTAATTTAAGCATTAATGAACATTATGTGGCCTGAAGTAACGTGGTTTGGTGACACCTAGCCTGATGAGTTTCTACTCTACTTAAGCCCTCAGACCTCTCTATATTCCCCAAGTCCAGAATATATTCCTATGTAATATCTCTTTTTTTAAAAAAGCAAAAGTAATTCATAGTGATATGAGATGAAGCACTAGAAACATGTAATTTAAAGATGGAACTATCGCTTCTTTGAGAAGTAGGAAAGGATTCTAATGTTCAACATCTGTCAAATTTAAGGATATAGATAAACAACACTCCAAATTGATACTGAGAATTACAGGAAATGTAATTTTTATGTTGAGAATGTTTACTCAAATTACATCTACTATGGTTTCGTAAATTATGAAAATAGTAGAAACGGAACTGAGAAAGGTGAACAGTTTTGTTTGTGCATGCTTATTCCAAGCAGGCAAAGGTACTAGAATGCTAGGAGGTCTAATCATTAGAATCAAGGAGGAAGACATAGGGGAGGATGAAGAAAACGAGTGATGGATAAAAGAGACTAAATAGAAACAAAGTAAAATTAAAAGAGAGTAGAGATGAAAGAAAATAAAAGCAGGAGATAGGCTGTTTAAAAAGAGAAATGCTGTTATGAATGAAACAAAAAAGCTTGCAAAACACAGTACTTAGGTTTGGTAAATTTCATTTTCTTTCAAATGGGAGTTACAGAAAAAAAAAATTGAGGTTTCAACTGCTGAAAAGCCAACCTGTGAGGCTTAGGATTTAATTTCAGACTCAGCTTTTCCCCATTTTCTAGCATGGAGGTTTTCTTTTTTTCCTTTTTAAAAAGAGTCTTTGATCTTTTGGCTTAATGAGTTTAGTCAATATGTAAAGAATCAAAATTGTGAGTGCTAATGCCCTTATTTTGTTAAACCAAGTATTAAACATTGTACTATTTGTGTGGTCTGAACACTATTGGAATTGAACCTTGTGTGATTGAGGTGTTTGAAGACTCGGGAAATAAATGGTCTAATCAAAAAGGCGAAGTCATGTCTTGCCAGAAAACCATTTTATTTATTTTAGATGAATTAAGCTAAATAAGAAAAACATCACTTCTTTCCAGCTAAGAGTTAATCAAGAATTACATTTGACAAGGCAAAGTCATTAATAAATATGGATTCTTACAACTCAGCATATGGTCTGTTACTCTAAACCAGTAACTATACTTTCTTTTAGTCCACTGTTATAAATTAATAAACACTTTAAAAAATTCAAACTCTACCACTGGTTATTAAAAGAAGGACTACCACAATTTGCTGATTAACAAATATAAAAACTATGTTAAGACATAAGTATAAATAAAAATGCAATATAAATATAAATATGTATCCAAATGACATAGATGATATCAACAGATGGAAAACAAAAATCTTTTGATTCATTTTCTAGTTTTGAAGTAACAACCCTAAACATAAGCTAACAGAACTGATCATGAAACCAATTGATCTATTTTTTCATCCATTATTTACTTATAAATCGAGTGTATATCTTAATTATGTTCTCAATTTTTTCTTTGGGTACAAACATATGTTTGGCTGAACAGAAAGCAGAGTATCAAAAATAAAACACTTGTATTCCAAGAATGCTACAAAAATAAATAGGGTTTAATGACTACTATTTGGTTACAGTTATGCAAAGTTAGTCTGCATAATTTTTAATTTAAACTTAAAGGTAGATGTATACAGAACATAACCACCATACATACATTATTTTAAATAATCTCAATTTGTTCAAATGCTTAATATTTATATATCTTTAAGCTATTTTTTGGTGACTCAGCAACCAAATTTTATAAACATTTCTGAAAAGCTCTGGACAGGTAGACCTGAGGTTATTTTAAAACACAAAATATTAAAGAAATTGAACTGTTTGTAAATTAAATCTTACAACAGTGGAACATGCTTTCAAAAGTCATTTAAAATGCCTGTCTCCCTCTCTCTCTTTCTCCCTCTCTCTCTCTCTCCTTTCCACCTTCCACCATGATGCAGCGAAAAGGTCATCACGAGATGCTGGCACACTAATCTCAGCCTTTTCAGTTTCCAGAATTGTGAAAAAATTACTTTTTGCTCATTATAAATTACCCAGCCTGTGGTATTCTGCTACAGTAGCATAGAAGAGACTAACAGAAAATTTTACATAAATGTTGGGGGGGCATATTTACCAAATATTAAACCATTGGTAGGATTTCAATTAGTAAAAATGGGAGAAATAAAGTTACAGGGAAAGGGGACTAAAAATTATACCAGCTTGATACAGTTATAAGGTGTGGGAGGAAGAGTTGAGAAATTAAGTGAAGAGAAAGGAGATTGGTACTGGGCTGTAAAGAACCAGTAATCTGGACGATGAAAAAATTCCATTATTCCATAAATAATGGAATTTATTTTGTGAATAATTAGGAATCATTGATATTCTCTGCACAATGCAGTCAGAGGGTTTTGTGGAGTAGTGGATTAGAGGCAGTAAGTAGAAAGATGGGAAGCTAGAAATCCATCACAAAAATGGTGTAAAACATTTTTAAAATTTACCACTAATTAGTATAAAAATCTAGTTTAAAATGACAAATTTACAATTTAAATACTTGTCTAATTAGCAGACATTAAACATTAAGAGAATTTCCAATATTGATGAGAGGTAAATTTGGAAATCTCATAAATTTCTTACAATAATACAAATAGAATAAACAAATAGGAAAATGAAAAAAACATTAGATATCTGATTCCTTTGAATATGAGGAAAAATCTAATTTTTACAGATAACATTTACTTTTCTTCATGTAACTTAGTAGCCTTCTTAGAAATTTTCATCTCTTTCATGAATACACAAATTCCTTATTTTAAATCTAAGATATCAAAAGCATGTATATTTTAATATGTTCTTGACATTAAAAATACAAACTTTTTTTTGCTCATGAAATTCTAAGCTGGAAAAATACTTCAGTAATTGAATTTAAGGAGTGATTTATGTTTAGGTACTAAAATAAAGATATATTCCATAAAAATATGATAGAAGTCTCTTGCTAAAAGTAGATCAAAGCAATATTAAAATAAGCAAACATTTTAATTACATATTTCATCAAGGAACTTGAAAAATACATCTCCAATGTCATAATTCCTTCATAATTCTTAAGTATTCGTTCAAACAACTACATTGTTCCACCTTTCTTTGACCCCTGTCCTATCCTCCTGAAAACAACATATGATACTTTAGAAGAAAAGGAGGGAGATCCTTTTTGTTTAATCTCCTCTTTTAACTTAAATATGGGCATGTTGCATGTGTATGTAAAGCCCAAAACAGCATCAGAGAGATTTACAGTCTACTGCTGCCACTGACATGAAGAGAGTTGTAGATCTGGGATGGCCATAGAAATGGGAGAAAGAAACCTCTCAGAAATTACAGTCATGAATGACTAAGAACCAGATGGAACCACGGAATCCTTGGTGAATAGCTGAGTAGACAGATGACTGAATGGACCTGAGGTCGCCTACCAGAACTTAGACTAGATAGGCAAAATAAGGAGAAAGTCTGAACTGATTGCGGCTGTTTTTACCACCTTGAGGACAAACGGGAACTCGAAATAAAAATTATGTCAAGATTTAATAAAAATAAAGTCAAATTTCTTACGGAAGAGAATTTCCTCCTTTAGAAAAGCTTTTTTTTTTTAATTCTCTTTTTTAAGTTTTTTATTTCCATAGGTCTTTGGGGAACAGTTTGTATTTGGTTACATGAGTAAGTTCTTGGTTATGTAACCAAGTGGTGATTTTTGAGATTCTGGTGCACCTGTCACCCAATTTGTAGTCTTGTATTCCTCACCCCTCTTCCACCCTTTCTCCTGAGTCCCCAAAGTCCATTGTATGTGCATGTCTTATGTCTTATGCCTGTGCATCCTCATAGCTTAGCTCCTACTTAGGAGTAAGAACACATGACGTTTGGTTTTTCATTCCTGAGTTACTTCTCTTAGAATAATTGTCCAGTTTCATCCAGATTGCTGTGAATGCCATTAATTTGTTCCATTCTATGGCTGAGTAGTATTCCATATATCTATTTCTGTCTGTCTCTATATCTATCTATTGAGAGAGAGAGATATACCACAATTTCTTTATGCACTCATTGATTGATGGGCATTTAGGCTGGTTTCATATTTTTGCAATTGTGAATCGTGCTTCTATAAACATGTTTGTGCAAGTATCTTTTTTGTATAATGACTTCTTTTCCTCTGAGTAGACTCCTAGTAGTGGGATTGCTGGATCAAATGGTAGTTCTACTTTTAGTACTTTAAGGAATCTCCACATTGTTTTTCATAATGGTTGTACTAGTTTACATTCCCATTAGCAGTGTAGAAGTGTTCTCTTTTCACTGAATCCATGCCAACATCTGTTATTTTTGATTTTTTGATCCTGGCCAGTCTTGAAAATGTAAGGTGGTATTGCATGGTGGTTTTGATTTGCATTTCCCTGATAATTAGTGACATTAAGCATTTTTTCATGTTTCTTGGCCATTTGTACACTTACAGTCAACTGATCTTTGCCAAAGCAAGCAAAAACATAAAATGGGGGAAGGACACCCTGTTCAACAAGTAGTTCTGGGGTAATTGGTGAGCCACATGTAGGAGAAAGAAACTAGATGATCATCTCTCACCTTATACAAGAATCAACTCAAGATGGATCAAGGATTTGAATCTAAGACCTGAAACTATAAAAATTTTACAAGACACATCAGAAAAACCCTTCTAGACATTGGCTTAGGCAAATACTTCATGGCCGAGAACCCAAATGCAAATGCAACAAAAACAAATATAAGTAGGTGAGACTTAATTAAACTAAAGAGCTTCTGTCCAGAAAAAGGAACAGTCAACAGAGTAAACAGGAAACCTACAGACCTACAGAATGGGAGAAAATCTTCACAATCTATACATTTGACAAAGGACTAATATCCAGAATCTACAAGGAACTCAAACAAATTAGCAAGAAAAAAAAAATCCCATCAAAAAGTGGGCCAAGGACATGAATAGACGGTTCTCAAAAAAATAAATAAATAAATAAATAAAGATATACAAATGGCAAACAAACATATTTAATTTTCTTTCGAAGGTATTCAAAAGAATACCTTGATATTTCTTGATATTCGTTGATCATACACCAGTCAGAGCTACTGTTCTGTTGGTCAAGAGAATATTTTACTAAAGGGAGAAGTGGGTAGAACCTGAAGGGGAATGAGGTAAGGATTTGGGTTAATACAGGATCTACCAATCCAATGTGCTTATGAGTAATGACTGACCTTCAAATTATCTCAAAATATATTATTTTGTTTGCACTGTAAAATGTTTAAAAATTCAGCATTTGAATGTGACTATAAATGACTGTTATAAAAGATAGAGGCTTTTATATGGTTGTTTATGACTTGGACATGACTCAACACATATATTTTAAAATGACAATTCTATAATAAAATATGGTATAAAATTTTTGGCAGCATAAATTAAAAAATAAATTAAGTAATCAGGTTTTTATCTCTGGTTTTGTTAAAAGTTTATTGATTTGCTTGCATAATATGGTGATGATAATGAACTATAGTAAAACGTGAGGGATAATGAATCCTAAAAGATTTCTAAACAATGAAATTGATTCATCTTTGTAACATTCAACTTCATCTTCCTTTAATAATATTGATCCCACAGAGTCCTCACTAATGCTTATAGATCTAATCAAAAGTCGAACAATAGCTTAACTAAAATATTGGCCTAAAGTCTATTTTCTAAGATTTAATAACTGCTTAAAATCTATTTAATTCTCAAAGAAAAAAATACCTTCTCAGAGTACATTTCTTTCTGTGGTCATTTAACCTTACTGTAACTTGATTTCACAATGTAGAAAATAAAATCATTCTTATTTCTTAATTATGATAATTCATATGAGGGTGACATTAAACATAATAAGAGTTGAGCAATATGGTATTAAGGTCAAATATTTAATTTATTTTGGCTCCAATTTATTTTTATGTCATTGGCGTTCTTTCTGATGAGCTAATGCAGGAAAACATTGCTGTATCTGGGCTAAATCATTGAAAATTTCACACTTTGAGAAGGCTGTTCTTCAAGCAAGTTGAGTGCTATAAAATTATATTTAAAACAAAAATCTGGTAGGGAAGAGTGAGATCCTGAATGCTGAGAAAACTTTATCATGTTTTCATGTTTAAACTCATACTTGAACAGTACTGATTTGAAAATTTATGAGTCAAAATATAAAGTGGATTTAAGAAAAATAAGATTTGCAGAAATACAGCAGGATCAAGATTTGGATACTCGTCCTTTTATTTAAAAAATATTTTTCCTAGACCTTGCATTTTTGTCTTTAAAAATACAAGGCATCTATTAAAGAAATCATGCCACATTAACATTCAAAGACATTAAGATTATGGTTGAGACTTTTGTCACATAGGTCCTGCATTTGTAATTTTATGTAATTTATTGGCTCACCAGGTTTCAAGCTCTCTTCACTTCCTGCCATAAACATACTGCCAAATTATCCCATTTACATCAATGAATTAACTTCCATCTACATCATTATAATGATTACAGTCTAAGTTTCTCTAAGAGAGAAACCAGATTTGTCTATTCGAACAATCCACTTACATAATTAATTGAATGTACCCCAGCCACCAATCTCTCTATATGTTCATAATTGAACTTATCATCTATCCCCAAAATATGTTCTTTGTAGTAAGAACCTTCATCTACCCAGTCTTTCTTGCAAACCTTTGGAAGTTATAAGATTCCCAGCTGTGCTAACCTCCTGCAAATGAATGGCAAAGTACTGTCAATTTGATATTTAAAATATATTTCTTCACTAATCGACTCAATTCTGTCTTCTCACTCTTCTCTTCTTTGGTCACACTCTTCTTCCTTTATTTTTCTTGCTTGACCAACTTATACAGCTATTGCAATTGCACATGCTTCCAGATAACAGTCTAAAATGTAAAGTTGATCAATTCATGCTTATTCTTAAATTTATTCATTTGTTCTTTGCTGTCTTTAAATTTTAGTTCAAAGTTGTTATTATATGTAAAGCTCTTGTGATCTGGCATATTTTTACTTATTCTGTCTCTCCTCCTCCTACCTCTACATTTCAAACACATCATATTGTTATTTCTCAAGAGCATTACTATTTGTTACAATGCCTGGAACTCCCTTATCCATTTTGACCAAATGCCTGATTTTTGAAATCTGTACCTTCACATTCCCTCCTCTGGAAGGCTACACCTAAAGCTTTCGTTCAAGGTTAGGAATAATGCAATTTTCTTTAGGACAGATAATATAACTTAGACCTACTGAGTCTTCAAAGCCTACTAAAGTGCCCAATATGTAGCATATACTCATTGCTTTTGATTTAACTCATAAACTAATAGACACTTTAATAGATCCAAATAAATGATGGGGACTACTTACGTGTTTTTAGGACATAGAAATGCTAAATATTTTTTATTTTTAATGTGCTCATTTAGGTTTATATATGTTGGATTCTATACATTTTAGATATATAAGTCATATTGACCGCTAAAACTTAACATCTGTTTTACTGACTGTGCAGGGAAAAGGAGTGGCATTACATAAATTTTGCCTACTTTCAAAAAGATCCAAAAAGGTATTTTGAGATGGTCATAATTTATTCATGCACTACCTTACTATTCTGACTTTTTTATCAACTGAATTGACATAAAAATACTGAGTAGGCATTATGGATGAAGTATATAACAAGGTCTGCACTGAAGAGTCTTCCTTTAGTTGAAATCCTTAGGTTTTGGGCTGCTATATAGAAAAGCTGAGGTTGTGGTTGGGGGATAGAGGAGTAAGTTTTCTCTTACTATGAACTCAAATTCATTTTGAGTTTCACTTGCAAGCACTTGAATTGACTGGTGACTTTGTCTTCACAATAATGACCCAAATATATGGAGAATTCAAGAGTGAGTTTGGTCTCTTTGGACATCTTAAAGCAGGAGATGCTCAAAGGTCACTCCGTATAAGATTGAATCACTAATATTTGTTGTGAAAAAGGAGTAAGAGGTAACTCAACTATCACATGATGACTGTGAAGTAGATACTAGTTACCTGTTTTTCCTTTGCTCCATATACTACTCTCCAATATAGAGGCTTTATAAAATGTTAGTTGTTTCTATTGTAAAATATATTTTAAAGCCTTTATGAAACCACCACAAAAGGAAATGTTTTCCTTTCTAACACTGGTATTAATAGAACATGCCCATGTTCCCAAAACAAGTTAAAGCTGAAGACTAAGGCAATTATGAGCATATATCAGGCACAAAGATCATTTCTGCCTTGATAATCCAGGTAACTGAAACCGAAACAGGTTCAGGCATTTAACTGACACAATTTTCCCATTGCTTTGGTAGTAAAGACACAAGATGTTTTTACATCTTGAACCAGTTTTAAGCTATGTCATTCTTCCCAGTCCATAGTACATTTTGAAATATGGGACAGATTACTGAAGTTTCAAATGATATGATCAGGCAATAAATTAATTTGATAGCAATAAAGGAAAAAATAAAGCTTTCATATGATTTTGCACAGGCAGAACTGGCACACAGAGCTCTTGAGATATATGCATAAGCTATATATTACAATTACATACAAAAACACATTCATACATTTCACACATTTCTCCAGTTTGACCTTCTCTCTCCTTTTTTTTTTTTTTTTTTGAGACAGAGTCTTGCTCTGTTGCCCAGGCTGGAGTACAATGGCACAATCTTGGTTACTACAATCTCCACCTCCCTGGATCAAGCAATTCTCCTGCCTCAGCTTCCTGAGTGGCTGGGATTACAGACACGTACCACCATGTGCCACCATGCCCGGCTGATTTTTGTATTTTTAGTAGAGATAGAGTTTCACCATTTTGGTCAGGCTGGAATTGAACTCCTGACCTTGTGACCTGCCTGCCTTGGCCTCCGAAAGTGCTGGGATTACAGGTATGAGCCACTGTGCCTGGCCCCTTTTCTCTTCTTCTACAGCACCTCAAATTTAATGTCCCAAACTGGACAGCTAAAAAACTAGGTAAGATCATGATTACCCAGTTCTATGAATGTATTATGCACATTCCCAAATACACACACATGCACATGCAAATACACATATGCACACCCACGTGTACCCACATGTACACTATATGTGCACATATATAAGACTACATGTGCATAGATAACAGTGCATAAAAGAATGTTCACACATTCAAATATGCATACAAGTACACACATGCACACATATATGCACACATGTATACTCTTATATTTTATTATGCATAAATTCTCAACTTCTATACTTTATATACTAGGGCGATTCTATCCATTCTTTAAGTCCCATGTAAAATCCCACCATGGTCTAGATCTACCTAGGCTCTAATCCCCCAAAGCAATGAAGAATGGCCACCAACTGCGGTAAATATTTACATTTTAAAATTTCCACTCGATTATGGATCAATATAATGGGAAAATACAATGTAAATTAATAACCAGCTTAGTGTCATAAAAATAGGTAAAGTAAAAAGTGAGATGATTTTGAAATTATTAGACAGCAAAAGTAAAATTATTTTATCAAAATGCTCAAAGCTTTCTAAATTTTCATCTCCAGTTTCTCTTCTTATGTCATCATGAATCAGAAACAACTTGTGACCTGGAAGCAGACCACAAACCACACTTTGAGAAGCCCTGCTCTAAAGAAACTTGTATTGACTTACACAGTGGCTAGCATATGCCTGTTCACTGTACACATTATAGAATAGGTCCCAATGCTGCAAGGAGAAGACACCAGAGTCTGTGTTTCTCAGGGTTTCTTTTTCTATTTTAGAAGTGTGTTTCCTATTTTTTGACATTTTTTATAAAGTTTTGAAATACTTGGTATTGGCATTAGCCTAGTGATTCAGAGTCAGAGGTGCACAATAGATATTTTCAATCATAAGTCCATTTCTCAGTTATGAAACACAATCTCTATACCAAATACTGTCTCAGATGCTAGGATTCAAATTAGCATAAAATTTGATCCCTGAGTTAAACTCAAATTAAGATAACTTTAAACAAATAGTTGGCATGTAATCCTGAAAAAGAAAGTCAAGAAAAGTCTGTGGCACTTTCCTACAATGACAGAAACTAATAAAACAATACTGCTAAACAAGGCACATCACTCAGAAACAAGTTCTTACACCTTAAAGGAGAGTAATTGGAATTCACCTGGACAGCCCATAAAACTTGAATGGAATCTGTGGATTAGATGGTAGTCAATGTTATTTCCAGACAGGTTGGACTGTCCTAACACAATGCCATTGCTTAGGTGGCTTAAGCAACAGTAGTTTATTTTTCCCTCAGTTTTGGAGATTGGAAAGTCCAAGATCAAGATACTAACCAGCAAGATACCCAGTAAGGGGCCTCATTGGGCCTCCTAACATTGGCTTTCTTGCTGCATATTCTGCTGGCCTGCTAACAATGGCTTTCTTGCTGCATCTTCACATGGGAAACAAGAGAAAGAAAACAAGCCCTTTTGTATCTTTTCTTATAAAGGTGCTAATATCTCAACATGAAGGTCCCTCATAATCTTGTCTAAACCTAATTACTTCCCACAGGCCCTACTTCCAAATACTATTGCATTGGGGGGTTAGGGCTTTAACATATGAATTGCAGGGCCGGGAGCATAATTTAGCCACTAGCCCTTGATATTGCTGATTTCATTTTAGTTATTACATAGAAAATATCCTTGTTTGCAGGAGACACACCCTTTGGGGTGTGTCTAAAGTAGCTGAAGATAATGGGGCATTAGATTGGCAACTTCCTTCCTTTCCGTGGCTCAGTGGAAAAAGTTTTCTGTGCTAAACCTGTACATTTTCTGTAAGTTTATGATTGTTTCAAAAGCAGAGTTAAAGATATTGTTTCTGGCCTCAAGATTCTCAATTCTACTGGAGAAGAGAGATATGTGAACAATGATAAGTATCATTAAGTGAAGTAAAATATGCAGTAGTATAGCACAGTATTAAAATAGGAGAGAGAAGGATGAGCCTGTTCAGAAGAAAAGCAGGAGACCTCACAAAGGAAGTAAATCTTAAATGTCAGAAGGTAAAACAACCCTGTGTCCATTGGACTCAGTGTATTCAGTAATGATTATGTGACAACATTTGCCTGTCTAATTTTTTATTTTCCCAGGGCATTTTACTTCCTCTTGATCCATTATCTTTATTCATGACTTTTTAAGGAAGAATAAAGAAGAAAGATTTGTAGAAAGCCTGAATAAAGAAAAAGATGGTAATAAATTAGTATCATAAGGTACATTGTTGGTCAGATAAAAATATGCCCAAAAATGATGCTTCTTACCCATCATCTTTTTGCATAACAGGATGCATTTTTACAACATCCTCTTAGCTTACTTGATTCACTCTTGCTCTCCCCCTTCTGGTATTCCTGGCTCTGACATTCAGACATAGGCTTATGTTAACTCTGAATTCTCTGCGTTTGTTGCTATGAATATGGCCCTCACTAAAATACTGTATGAAATTTCTAATAAAGAAAGGAGCACAAGAGTTAGGGTGCTATTTAATTTCCTCATTTA
This sequence comes from Cheracebus regulus, assembly GCA_963574635.1. NCBI lineage: Eukaryota > Metazoa > Chordata > Mammalia > Primates > Pitheciidae > Cheracebus > Cheracebus regulus. The sequence continues at coordinate 83,399 of CAUYQU010027468.1, read as the reverse complement.
ACCTAGACATATATGATCCATTCATTGCTGGAACAAATATTTATGGAACATCTATGCAAAGGTGGCAAATCTCCTGTCTTCCTTCCTTCTTTCTTCCCTTCCCTTTCCCCTTCCCTTCCTTCTTTCTTTCCTTCCTCCCTTCTTTCCTTCCTTTCCTTTTTTCCTTTCTTTCTTTGAGCTAACCTTCAAAACCATGATATTTTACATAAAAATTCCAATATGCAACGCCATAAATCTTCAGAAGTGGTAGCCATTGGAACACGCAATTTGTCAGAACATATGACTAGAATTTTCATTCCCGTATTCTAGAAGTAGCCCTTATAGCACAGATGTTAATCATAAGATCACCTGTTCCTCAGTACCCACTATCATTTCCTATTATCAGATATTTGTTGTTACACTCATTTTTTTTTTTGACTGTCATAAGGGCTAGAGGTACTTGCATTTGTATCCCTACCAAAATAGAAAACAATGAAGAGATCAGAGCTTTTTTTAATTAAAAAAAAAAAAAGACATTGCGAAGATATGCACTTGAAACACTAAGTTTCAGGCTCTGGGTTTATAAAGTTCAGTAACAAGCTTAAAAAAAAATTAGAAAAGATTGACTGAGATACTTGCCTTCTTTCCAAAGACTTACTGACTTGACCAGCACAAGGTATGTAAAATCAGAGCTGGAGCTAGTGACTTTTGCAAGTGAGATAAGAACTCAGTAGGCATTACATTCTGTTTCAAAAGGGATATTTTTCTCCCACTAATTTCTAATTTTTTCTTAAATGAAATGGAAATTGTTGCATCTGTTCACGGTTTAAAAAATTTACATTACCAATTAATTCAGCCTAAGGTGGAAACAGGTTCTTTCAAGCATGATTCAAATGGTAAGCCAATTTCAGAGATTTAAATGGCACAAGTAGCAATCTGCATTACACAACGTACTGAAAACAATACTCCCTTTCTTTTTCTAATAGAATCCATATAAATAATTTTTTCTTTTGGTATTACTGCTTTTTGTTCATAAATATCTACATTTTTAATCCATAGAGGCAATTTTATTACAGTGTTAACAATAACAATAATGTCTTACACTTGCACAATGTTTTGAAGCTGACACAATGTTTTTATATTTATATACAGTAAGATATATCCACATTCAGGACCATACAAATAACTTTTTCATAAATTTATAAACAGTTTTCTAAAATGCTTGGCTTGTAGGTATGGTTTTGAACATGAATACCACAAAGAAGCATTAAAATTCAATTTAAAAGAATTTTCATTTTATATCAAACCCATGTGTTTATACTATTTGTGTCTCATCCATTAAGAGAATTGATTATAATTTCCTCCAGGCATAACAGCAAAGCATAGAGTGGCATCTTATAAAATCTGTGTAAGATTTAACAGTTATACTTGATTACTTTATTTTCTTTTTCTTTTCCTTTTTTTGAGATGGAGTCTTGCTCTGACGCCCAGGCTGGAGTGCAGTGGCAGCATCTCAGCTCACTGCAACCTCTGCCTCCCGGGTTCAAGTGATTTTCCTTCCTCGTCCTCCCAAGTAGTTGGGATTACAGGCTCCTGCCACGACGCTCAGTTAATTTTTTGTATTTTCAGTAGAGACAGGGTTTCACCATGCTGGCCATGCTGGTCTCAAACTCCTGACCTCAGGTCATCCACCTGCCTTGGACTCCCAAAGTGCTAGGATTACAGGTGTAAGCCACTGTACCCTACTGATTACTTTCTTTTCTTACACTTTGTTCCAATTTAATTGAATGAGCATTTTTTCTGCATCTATTAGGTTCAAAGATAAATAACATACAGTCATTACCCTCTGGGGGTTAACAGCCTAGTGAAGGGGGGGAAAAAAGATGCATACAAAATGAATTTGTACTTGGGACATAATATGAAAAGGTCTACTTTTCTCTGAATTTCTATGGAGATGTAAGACAACTGGTAAGAGTTGGAATGAAGGGAAAAGTCTCTAAGTGCTTATGGAAGGAGGTGTCATTTGAGGTAAACTCTGAAGAAATTGGTAGCTGTTCCATTTTACACACCTACCACACACTTGCATGAACTTGTATTATTAGCTTTTCTTTACCTTGCCCACTGACGCAAACTTACCCAATACTATTTTCTATGACTTTTTACTGTAACACTTTGTCCTTACTACTTAATTTCTTGATTCAATATACAAATGGGAATTATTCTTTTGTATGCCTGCCAAACATGTAATTTAGAGAGGCCTCTTTTTATTCTGTTTTAAACTTCTCTTTCTTAAAACAAAAGCTTAGAGGACCTAGTAAATAAATCATGATACATCCAAAATATAGACTAATATGCAGCCATTACAATGGATGAAATAGAGAACATATATAGACTTAGAATGATGCCCTTAATTAAAATGATAAACAAGAAAAAACCCACAGGATCATGCATATGATATGGAAACATTATATGTACATATTGATGTTTCTGTATATAAAGAAGGAATCTGAAAGAATAAATACCAACATTCTTTCAAAACTTTACTAGTAGGTAACTTTGAGGGATATAACATTTTCTGTTTAGTATAATTCCTTATTTTTTATCTCAAATAATTAAAACAACAAAGATACTCATATTGCAAGAAGCACAAAGGATACACCATCTATATCACCCACTCTAAGAATAAAAGAAACAATTGCCACTTTTTTCAATAATTTTTAGAAAATGTTAAAAATCATAAATTATATGCAAATATAAACTCAAATCCTTGAACGATCAAATTGCAGTGATAAGTGACAATAAAAATTATGTTTATATTAAGGCAAAAATATAATTTTATTATTATTAAAGACATAAAGTACTTTTCATAACAAGCAGCAAAACTATTTTCTGTCACTATATCAAAAACATCAGCAATAGTCACTTAAAGATAAGTAACAACAGGCTGGGCGCAGTGGCTCACGCCTGTAATCCCAGCACTTTGGGAGTTCTAGGCAGGTGGATCACAATCAGGAGTTCAAGACCAGCCTGGCCAACATGGTGAAACCCTCTCTCTACTAAAAACAAGAAAATTAGCCGGTGTGGTGGTGGGCACCTCTAATCCCAGCTGCTCAGGAGGCTGAGGCAGGAGAATTGTTTGAACCTGGGGGAGTGGAGGTTGCAGTGAGCCGAGATTGCACCACTGCACTCCAGCCTGGGTGACAGAGCAAGACTCTGTCTCAAAAAATAAAAAGCAACAACAAACATAACACATTTATGCAATGTGCTTTATGATTTTTTAACACATCTATACATGGAAATAAAATATTTGAAAGTACAGCAGACAATATATAAATATAAAATAGAATCAGAAAACTTTAGCGATTCCTCAGAAAATAATACAATGCTGCATCACAAAGGCCTTCATAGATTAGAACTATAATGTAACAGCTCGAAAAATAAAAAGTTTATTTAGTTTCTGCATTTGCACTGTATCTCAGTTGGCCTCACCTGGAGCCACGCAAGGCATTCATGCCATAAATGATTTCTGATTCAATCAGAACAAGAAAAACAGCATGTTTCTCCCATATGGGATTTGAGGAGTCACACCTTCATTATACAGTCCTTGGTTTGTTTAATCCTTACTTCAGTTCAATCTATAGACAACAATGATGCTATTGCTTGTACTTTACCGATGAGGAAACTTACATCCTAGAAATACCATGAGTTTGCTAGTCACAAATCTCATGAGCAGTGAAGAAATTATTATCTACAAACACATAAAGCCTAAGAAATAATCAAGCAAAGTCTAAATAAATGCAACCTGCCTAGTCATTATTAGAGAGACTTTCTAACTCCTGGTTGGTTTTTATGTTACCATTGTTTTGTTTTTGTCTTATGTCTTTAATCTGTACTGTTCTGCTCTTTTAGGCACTGCGAAGTTGTCTTGAATTAGAAAGAGGTACTAGAATGTGGGAGTGGGTGTTGACCTACATCTGAACAATCTGCATATGATTCACCACAATTAAACAATTTGGTTTGAAATAGCTACAATTAAGTTATTATCAGAGAAGTATTTACTAGGCTAGAAATTCTAAATTTATCTTCACATATACTCTAACTGAGAAAAGGGCCATATTTTTTGCACTCTAGTAAAGCAAATGCTGAAGTAAATGCCTTCATGTTAACATCTGTATTGTTAAGTCATTGACAGCTAATTATTGGAATGATAACTTTAGTTGTTTCTTTAAAAATTATAGGTTTGGAATAGCAAGAAATATATGACATGATGGTAGACAAAAGAGCTTCAGTTTCTAACTATATACGTACACACACACTCACACACACACACACACACAGAATTGCCTTCCTTATGCATGGAAATTATATATAGTAATGTCAAAGCATGATGAAGATAATATCAAAATTCAGGAGAAAGCGTAAATTCTGTCTATAGTAAAATATAAACTGTAATAGTATGAAAGAAAAATTCAAACTGACAATTGAACACAGTATGTTTCAAATTGAGCAGTAAGTAGAAATAACACATCACTTATTCAGGGTAAGCAACATCAATTCTATGTATATCGAACAAGGGCAATAAATTATTGAAACACAGATGAAAGAAGTTATTTTTTAACCTCAAAAATTTTATTTTTCCTACCTTTGTAGCTCAGTAGTAAAATACTCTCTGATGAATTTTTATGGATATCCTGGAAAGGAAACAGAAAATAGATGAAATAGAAATTTTTTAAAATAGTTAAATGCTTTAACATTATTATCCACACCGAGTGTTAGTGGTCTATTTGCTGGGTAACCATACACTGTGGCAAGGCATTCTCTGTTCCTTCTTATACATACACGAGACTGGCAACACTGATAGTGACAAAGAGCACATGAGTATTAGAATAAAAGCATGAGTATGTTTGTGCTCTGTAGAGCATGAATACAGTGATTGAAACTCTTGGTTGGGCATGGTGGCTCATGCTTGTTGGGAAGCTGAGGCAGGTGAATTACTTGAGCTCAGGAGCTCAAGGCCAGCCTGTACAACATGGGAAACCCCACCTCTATCAAAATACAAAAAATTAGCCAGGCGTGGTGGTGGCACCTCAGTTACTCAGGAGACTGAGGTGAGAGAATCACTTAAGTCCAGGAGGCAGAGGTGTCAGTGAGCTGACAGCATGCTACTGTATTCCAGCATTGTTTACATATTAATACTCCATATATGTAAAAAAAAAAAAAAAGGAAAAGCAAATAACAAAAAAAATGATTCGTTGGCTGGGTGTAGAGGCTCACACCTGTAATCCCAGCAGTTTGGGAGGCTGAGGCAGGTAGATCCCAAGTACAGGAGTTCAAGATCAGCCTGGCCAAGATGGTGAAACCCTGTCTCTACTAAAAACCCAAAAATGAGCCTGGTGTGGTAGCAGGCACCTGTAATCCCAGCTCCTCAGGAGGCTGAGGCAGAAGAATCGCTTGAATCTGGGAGAGTGGAGGTTGCAGTGAGCCGAGATCAAGCCACTGCACTCCAGCCTGGGCAACAGAGTGAGACTCCATCATAAATAAATAAATAAATAAATAAATAAATAAATAAATAAAGACTTGTTGTTCAAAATGATTAGCCAATTTAGTAATTTTTAAATTGACAGTTGATAAAAATAAAAAGAAAAAAATCTCTCCATATTTCTAAAATGAAACAAAATAACTAAATAATAACAAAATTATAAAACTAAGACTTTTAGATTTCATAACATCTTTTTATATTATTAAAAAATAGGTGCTGAGATTGAAATTCATTATGTGGACATGATCATAAGATTTCAGCTCAAGTAGCCCAAATTTTACATCCTATAAATGTAATAAGCTATTATCTGGAATAGGGAATTACTATAAAAAATTCTGATGCTCTTAATTAAAACACAATTAGTCTTATAACTAGAAGGAAATTTAAAAGTCAACTGGCTTAACTTTCTTACTTTACAGATAAGCAAAGCATGAATGTTAGTTCATGACAGCACTAAGAGTAAAATTTCCATCTCTCTTTCTCATACTAATTTCACAACATTAAGTTTCTTAATCTTTCATAATTTCCAAGATTGGAAAGAAATAGAGGAAGTACAATTATGTATTCTGTTCTTGGTAAGTTCCATCCACTCGATAAAACATCGTATTTCTGTTCTGCCTGAACAATCTATGTCATCAACATTTACTGTATCCACCTCATTTAAAATTTGTTTCCTTGGCCATTCTTGGCTGGCTTTGCCACCTGCTGATTGTGGGGCCTTGAGGGAACATAGACAGTAGACAGGGAGTGGATACAGCAGGTCTGCAAGACCTAGCAGAATGGTATCTTCAGATCTGACTCAGTGCAGTCACAGTGCTGGTGGCCACAGGGGTGCTTGTGTCACTCTATCCCCAGTTTTAGGTGGCTCAGAACAGAGAGAGAGACTGTATTTTGGGAGAAAGTAAGGAAAGAGAATAATAACTTTTGCCTAGTAATCCTGAGAATTCTCCTGGATCTTGTCCAAGACTATCAAGTTGGTTCCTCTATGAGTCTGCAAGAACCACAGAATTGCTGAGCCTGGGGTGCTCCCTTTAACATAAACACCTTAGATCATAATATCTAAGTCCTTTCAAATATCTGGAAAGTTTCCCCAAGAAGGACAGCTACAAATAAACCCAGACAGTGAAAACTACAATAAATACCTAACTCTTCAATGCCCAGACATCAAAGAACATCTACTAGCATCATTGCCTTCCAGGAAAACATGATGTCATCAAATGAACTAAATAAGGCAGCAGGGACCAATCCTCAAGAAAGAGAGTTATGTGACCTTTCAGACAGAGAATTCGAAATAGCTGTGTTGAGTAAACAAAGAAATTCAAGATAACACAGAGAAGAAAGTCAAAATTGTATCAGAAAAAAATAACAAAGAGATCAAAATAATTAAAAAGATGTAGAAAGTCTTGAGCTGAAAAATGCAATTGACATAATGAAGAATGCATGAGTCTGTTAATAGCAGAATAGATCAAGAGGAATAAATTAGTGAATTTGAAGACAGGCTATTTAAAAATACACACAGTCAGAGGGGACAAAAAATAGAACAGAAAATAAAGTATGCCTACAGGATCTAGAAAATACCCTCAAAAGGGCAAGGCTTTAAGGCCAATATCTAAGAGAGTTTCTGAAAAGAAACCCTATAAGCTAGAAGGGATTGGAGTCCCATCTTCATCCTCATTAAATAAAACAATTATCACCCAAGAATTTTGTATCTAATGAAACTAAGCTTACTAAAGGAAGGGAAAATATAGTTTTTTTCAGACGAACAAATGCTGAGAGAATTTGCCCCTACCAAGCCAGCACTGTAAGAACTGCTAAAAGGAGCTCTAAATCTTGAAATAAATCATTGAAATACACCAAAATAGAACCTCCTTAAAACATACATCTCACAGGACCTATAAAACAAAAACACAATTAAAAAAAAAAAACAATGTACTCAGGCAACAAATAGCATAATGAAAAGTACCACAAAGCTCAATACTAACATTAAATGTAAATGACATGAATGCTCCACTTAAAAGACATGAAATCAGAGGACGGATTATGAGAGACTAAGTATGAGCTGTCTTCAAGAGACTAAGTATGAGCTGTCTTCAAGATACTAAGACTAAGTGTGAGCTGTCTTCAAGAGACTTACCTAACACACAAGGACTCATATAAACTTAAGGTAAAGGGGTGGAAAAAGATATTCTATGCAAATGAACACCAAAAAGCAAGCAAGAGTAGCTATTCTTATATCAGACAAAATGAACTTTAACACAATAGCAGTTAAAAAGGACAAAGAGGGACATTATATCATGATAAAAGGACTAGTCCAACAGAAAAATATCACAATCCTAAATGCATATGCACCTAACACTAGGGGTCCCAAATTTATAAAACAAATACTACTAGACCTAAGAAATGAGATAGCAGGGAACACAATAATACTCCAGTGACAGCACTAGACAGGTCAACAAGACTGAAAGTCAGCAAAGAAACAACAGATTTGAACTATACAACAAAGGGACTTAACAGAAATTTACAGAACATTCTATCCAACAACTGCAGAATATACATTCTATTTATCAGTGCATGAAATGTTCTCCAAGATAGACCATATGATAATTGAGACAAAACAAGTCTAAATATATTTAAGAAAATTGAAATTATATTAGGTACTTTCTCAGAACACAGTGAAATAAAATTGGGAATAAACACCAGAAGGAACCCTCAAAACCATGCAAATACATGGAAATTAAATAACTTGCTCCTGAATGATCATTGTGTCAACAATAAAAATCAAGATGAAAATTTAAAAATTCTTTGAGCTGAATAATAGTGACACAAAACCACTGCTCAAAGAAATAAGATAGGACACAAACAAATGGAAAAACATTCCATGCTCACGGACAGGAAGAATCAGTATCATAAAAATGGCCATACTCTCCAAACTAATTTATAGATTCAATGCAATCCCCATCAAGGTACCATTGACTTTCCTCACAGAATTGGAAAAAAACTACTTTAAATTTCATATGGAACTAAAAAGGAGCCTGCATAGCCAAAACAATCATAAGCAAAGAGAACAAAGCTGGAGGCATCATGCTACCTGTCTTTAAACTATATTACAAGGCTATGGTAGCCAAAACAGGATGGTACTAGTACCAAAACAGATATATAGACATATGAAATGGAACAGAGGCCTCAGAAATAACACCTCACATCTACAGCCATCTGATCTTTGACAAACCTGACGAAAATAAGCAATGAGGAAGGGATTCCCTATTCAATAAATGGTGATGGAAAAACAGATTAGCCATATGCAGAAAGCTGAAACTGGACCCCTCCCTACACCTTATACCAAAATTCACTCAAGATGGAATAAAGACTTAAATGTAAGACCTAAAACCATAAAAACCCTAGAAGAAAACCTAAACAATACTGTTCAGGACATAGGCATGGGCAAAGGTGTCATGAAAAAAACACCAAAAGAAATGGCAACAAAAGCCACAATAGACACACGGGATCTGATTAAACTAAAGAGCTTCTGCACAGCAAAAGAAACTACCATCAGAGTGAACAGGCAACCTAAAGAATGGGATAAAATTTTTGCAATCTATCCATCTGACAAAAAGCTAATACCCAGAATCTACAAAGAACTTAAACAAACTTACAAAAAAAAAAATCAAAAAGTAGGCAAATAATTTGAACAGACACTTCTCAAAAGAAGACATTTATGCAGCCAACAAATATATGAAAAAAAGCTCATCATCACTGGTCATTAGAGAAATGCAAATCAAAACTGCATTGAGATACCACCTTGTGCCAGTTAGAATGGCAATCATTAAAAAGTCAGGTAACAACAGATGCTAGAGAGGATGTGGAGAAAATAGGAACATTTTTACACTGTTGGTGGGAGTGTAAATTAGTTCAACCATTGTGGAAGACAGTGTGGCAATTCCTCAAGTATTTCTGGAACCAGAAATACTCTTTAATCCAGCAATCCCATTACTGGGTATATACCCAAAGGATTACAAATCATTCTACCATAAAGACACATGCATATGTATGTTTATTGCAGCACTGTTCACAATAACAAAGACTTGGAACCAACCCAAATACCCATAAATGATAGACTGGATAAAGAAAATGTGACACATACACACCATGGAATACTTTGCAGCCATAAAAAGGATGAGTTCATGTCCTTTGCAGAGACATTGATGAAGCTGGAAACCATCATTCTCAGCAAACTAACACAAGAACAGAAAACCAAACACTGCATGTTCTTACTCATAAGTGGGAGTTGAACGATGAGAACACATGGACACAGGGAGGAGAATATCACATACCAGACCTGTTGGGCAGTGGAGGGATAGGGGAGGAATAGCATTAGGAGAAATACCTAATGTAGATGACAAGTTGATGGGTACAGAAAACCACCATGGCACATGTATACCTAGGTAACAAACCTGTACATTCTGCACATGTACCCAAAAACTTAAAAGTATTACTTAAAAAAAAGAAGAAAAGAAAAAAACTTTCTGAGATACAGCATAGGCAGTGCTAAGAGGAACGTTCATAGCCTTAAATACCTAATCAAAAAGTCTGAAAGAACACAAATAGACAATCTCAGTCACACCTCAAAGAACTAATGAAACCAGAACAAACCAAACCAAACCCAGAAAAAGAAAAGAAATAACTAAGATCAATGCAGAACTAAATAAAATGGAAATTAAAACATTACAAAAGATACATGAAACAAAAGCTGGTTCTTTGAAATTGTAAATAATATTGATAGACTATTAGTGAGATTAAGAAGAGGAAAGATTCAAAATAAGCTAAATTAGAAATAAAACAGGAGATATTACAATTGATACCACAGAAATACAGGAGATCATGCAAGGCTACTATGAACACCTTTAAACACATAAACTAGAAAACCTAGAGGAGTTGGACACATTCCTGGAAATATGCAACCCTCCAAGATTAAACCAGGAAAAAACAGAAACTCTGAACAGACCAATAACAAGCAGGAAGATTGAAATAGTGATTTTTAAAAAAAGTTACCAATGGAGGAAAAAAAAGTCTAGGACCAGTTGAATTCACAGCTGAATTACATCAGACATTCAAAGAAGAATTGGTACTAATTCTATCAATACTTCTCCACAAGATACAAAAAGAGGGAATCCTCCCTAAATCATTCTATGAATATGAAGACAGTATCACCCTAATACAAAAACCAGGAATGGGCATAACCAAAAAAGAAAACTACAAACCAATATCCCTGATGAACACAGATGGTAAAATCCTTAACACACTACTAGCTAACCCAAACATTTCAAAAAGATAATCCACCATAATTAAGCAAGTTTCTTTCTTTTTTTTCCCAGATAATGATTTGGTTCCAATGCAGATTAAGTAAGTTTCAATCCAGGGATGCAGGAATCATTTAATATACACAAGTCAATAAAAGTGATACACCACATAAAATTAAAAACAAAAATCACATGATATCTCAACAGATACAGAAAAGCACTAAAAAAAAACCCAGCACCCCTTTATGATTAAACTCTCAGCAAAATTGGCATACAAGGGACATACCTGAATGTAATAAAAGCCATCTATGACAAACCTACCGCCAACATAATAACTTCATGGGGAAAAGTTGAAAGCATTCCCTCTGAGAACTGAAACAAGACAAAGATGCCCACTCTCACCACTCCTCTTCAACATAGCACTGAAAGTCCTAGCCAGAGCAATCAGACAAGAGAAATAAAGGGCATCCAAATCAGTAAAGATGAAGTCAAACTTTCACTGTTTACTGATGATATATTTACCTATAAAACCCTAAAGCCACTTCCAGAAATATCCTAGAACTGATCAAAGAATTCAGCAAAGTCTCCAGATGCAAAATTAATTAATGTACACAAATTAGTAGCTTTTCTATACACCAAAATTGACCAAGCTGAGAATCAAATGAATAACTCAACCACTTTTACCATAGCTGCAAAAAAAAAAAAAAAAAGTAGTATACCTAACCAAGGAGGTAAAAGACCGCTACAAGGAAAACCACAACACGCTGCTAAAAGAAATCATAGACAAAACAAATAAAGGGAAATACAACCCATGCTCATGAATGGGTAGATTCAATACTGTGAAAATGACCATACTGCCAAAGGCAGTCTGCAAATTCAACGCAATTCCCATCAAAATACCACCACCATTCTTCACAGAACTAGAAAAAAAAAAATCCTAAAATTCATATGGAACCAAAATACAGCCCAAAGCAAGACTAAGCAAAAATAACAAATCTGAAGGTATAGCACATTGCCTGACTTCAAACTATACTATAAGGCCATAGTCAGCAAAACAGCATTGTACTGGTATAAAAGAGGCACATAGACCAATGGAATAGGAAAGAGAACCCAGAAATAAAGCCAAATACTCACAGCCAACTGATCTTTCACAAAGCAATCAAAAACACAAAGTGGGGAAAGGACACTCTATTCAAGAAATGGTGCTGTGATAATTAGCAAGCCACATATAGAAAAATAAAACTGGATTCTCATCACTCATTTTATACAACAATGAACACAAGATGGATCAAGGACTTAAATCTAAGAACTGAAACCATAAAGATTCTATAAGTTAACACTGAAAAAACCCTTCTAAACATTGGCTTAAGCAAACACTTCATGATCAAGAACCCAAAAGCAAATGCAACAAAAACAAAGATAAATAGATAGAACTTAATTAAACTAAAATGCACCAAAATTCAAAAGAAACAATTGGCAGATTAAACAGACAACCCACAGAGTGGGAGAACATCTTTGCAATCTATACATCTAACAAAGGACTAATATTCAGAATCTACAATAAACTTAAATAAGCAAGAAAAAAACAATACCATCGAAAAGTGGACTAAGAACATGAATAGACAATTCTCAAAAGAAGATATACATACAAATAGTCAACAAACATATGAAAAAATGATCAACATCATTAATGATTGGGGAAATGCAAACCCAAACCATAATGTGATACCACCTTACTCCTGCAAGAATGGCCAGAATCAAAAACTTAAAAATTAATAGACGTTGGCGTGAATGTGGTAGAAAGGGAACACTTTTACTCTGCTGGCAAAAAATGAAAACTAGTACAACCACTATGAAAAACAGTGTGGAGATTCCTTACAGAACTAAAAGGAGAACTACCATTTGATCCAGCAATCCCATATTGGATATCCCCGTAGAGGAAAAGTAATTATAGGAAAAAGAAAGATACTTGCACACACATGTTTATAGGAGCACAAATTGCAATTGCAAAAATTGGAACCAGCACAAATGCACATCAATTGATGAGTGGTTAAATAATTTCTGTTGTATATATATAGATCATTTAATACTATTCAGCCATAAAAAAAATGAAATAATGGCATTCACAGCAACCTGGATGGAATTAAAGACCATTATTCTAAGCAAAGTAATTCAGGAATAGAAAACCAAATATTGTATGTTCTCACTCATAAGTGGGAGCTAAGCTGGGAAGATGAGAGGGCATAAGAATGATACAATGGACTTTGGCAACTTGGGGAAAATGGTAAAAGGCAGATGAGGAATAAAAGACTACACACATTGTACACTGCTTGGTTGATGGGTGCACCAAAACTCAGAAATCACCACTAAAGAACTTAATAATGTAAGCAAACACTATCTGTTCCCCAAAACTTGTTGAAATTAAAAAAAAAGAACTTACACCTATCTTACTGAAACTATTCTAAAAAATAAAAGCAGAAAAAATACTTCCAAATGCATTTCATGAGGGTGTTATTATCCTGATATCAAAACTGGACAAAGACACATCAAAAAAAGAAAACTACAGGTCAATATTGCCGATGAATATTGATGCAAAAATCCTCAATAAACTACTAGCAAACAGAATTAAACAATACACTACAAAGATCACTCATTATAACTAAGTGGGATTTATCCCTGGGATGCAAGGGTGGTTCACCATATGCAAACCCATCAATGTAATACATCCTATCAAGAGAATAAAGGATAAAAACCACACGATCATTTCAATTGATGCTGAAAGAGCATTTGATAAGATTCAGCATCCCTTCATGATAAAAACTCTAAAAAAAAACTGGGGGTAGAAGAAATATATCTCAACATAATAAAAGCCACATATGACAGACTGAATGGGGAAATACTGAAAATCTTTCCTCTAAGATTGGGAACATTTAAGGATGGCCGTTGCCATCATTATTCAACATTGCACTGGAGGACCTAGCTACAGCAATCAGACAAGAGAAAGATATAAAGGTCATTCAAATTGAAAAGGAGGTGAAGTAAAATTATCCTTGTTTGCAGATGATATGATCTTATATTTGGAAAAACCTAAAGACTCCATCAAAAACTACTAGAACTGATAAACGAATTCAGGAAAGTTGCAGGATACAAAATCACCATATAAAAACCAGTAGCATGTCTATATATCAACAGTGAACAATCTAAAAAAAGAAATATAAAAAATAATCCCATTTACAATAGTCACACACAAAATTAAATATGCAGGAATTAAGCAAACAAGTAAAAGATCTCTATAATGACAACTATAAAACACTGACGAAAGAAATTGAAGAGGACACCAAAAAAAAGAAAAAGAAAAAAAATATGCTCATGGATTGGAAAATCAATATTGTCAAAATGTCCATTCTACCCAAAGCAAGCTACAGATTCAATGTAATCCCTATCAAAATTCCAATGACATTCTTCCCAGAAACAGGAAAAAATCAATCCTAATATTAATATGGAACCGCAAAAGACCCAGAATAGCCAAAGCTGTCTAAGCAAAAAGAGTAAAACTGAAGGAATCACATTACCTGATTTCAAATTATACTACAGAGTTATAGTAACCAAAGCAGCATGATACTCGCATAAAAACAGACACATGTAACAGTGGAACAAAATAAAAAAACTCAGGAAAAAAATCCACACACCTACAGTTAACTCATTTTTTTTTTTTTTTACAAATGTGCCAAGAACATTGGGGAAAAGACAGACTCCAAATAAAAGGTGCTATGAAAACTAGATATCCATATGCAAAAGAATAAAACAGACCCCTGTCTCTCTCAAATCATATCAAAATGGACTGAAGACTTAAGTCTAAGACCTCAAAGTATGAAACTAATACAAGAAAACACTGGAGGAAAATCCTCAAACATTGGTTTAGGCAAAGACTTCTTGAGCAACACCTCACAAGCACAGGCAACCAAAGCAAACACGGACAAATGGGATCACATCAAGTTTAAAAGCTTCCGCACAGTAAAGGATACAATCAACACGGTAAATAGACAATTCACAGTATGGGAGAAAATATTTTCAAACTACCCATGTGATAAATTAATAACTAGAATATAAGAAGCTCAAACAACTCTAAATATAAAAAAACTAATAATCCAGTCAAAAGATGGGCAAGTTTTGAAGACACATTTCTCAAAAAAAGACATACAAATGGCAAAGAGGCATGTGAAAAGGTGCCCAACATTATTCATCAGCAGAGAAGCGCAAATCAAAACTGCAATGAGAGATTATCTCATCTCGGTTAAAATGGCTTCTATCCAAAAGACAAGCCATAACAAATGCTTATGAGGATGTGGAGAAAACCCTTGTATGCTGCTGGTGGGAATGTAAATTAGCATAACCATTATGGAGAACAAATTGGAGTTTCCTCAAAAAACTAAAAATTGAGCTGCTACATGATCTGGCAATCTCACTGCTGGGTATATATCTAAAAGAAAGGAAATGAGAATACTGAAGAGATATCTGCACGTCCGTTTGTTGCAACACTATTTACAGTAGTTAAGATTTGGAAACAACCTAAGTGTCCATCTACAGAGGAATGGATAAAGAAAATGTGATACATGTGCACAATGGAATACTATTCAGCTATAAAAAAGAGTATCTTGCCATTTGCGACAATATGGAGAGTACTGGAGATCGTTAAGTGAAATAATCCAGGCACAGAAAGATGAACATCACATGTTCTCAGTTATTTTGGGGATCTAAAAATCCAAAAGATTGAACTCATGGACATAGACAGTAGAAAGTTACCAGAGGCTGGGAAGTGGTAATGGGGGATTGTGGGTAGAGGTAGGCATGGTTAATGGGTAAAAAATAAAAATAAAAAAAATAGAATGAATAAGAGCTACTATTTGATAGCACAACATGGTAACTATAGTGAAGAATAACATTTTAAAATAAGTGTAATTGGATTGTTTGCAGTTCTATGAAGGTGATAGATACTCCATTCTTCATGATGTGCTTATTTCATGTTGTGTGCTTATATCAAAACATCTCATGTACACCATAAATATATACACCTACTCTGTACCCAGAAAAACAAATTTTTAATGAAATAAAACTCCATTGCTTGATGGAGGGAGATACAAATGAATTAGATGACAGCATTCTGGTATTAAGCATTCTGGTATTAAATCGATGAGAGAAAGCAGGAACAAAAAGTCAGTAAAAAAAAACCACATGAGCTACAGAGCTGGCAAAATCAGTCACTAATACTTCTAGCTGGATATGAAAGAAGACATCCAGTAGTTCCTCACATAAAATCTGTTTTCTGGCTAAACTTCACACAAAGAAAAATGTACCATTTGCCCTTTAACATATGTTTCCTCATTCTAAATTGATCTGTAAAATTATAAGCAATAATGGAGTTATTCTTTTGCTCTCTGGCTACAATTCATATTTAAAAATACATAAACATTTATGATTATTAAATAATATAATTTTTGTGACAACAAACTGTTTCTGGTGAATGCTTCTAGAAGATATATAATAACCCTTGGCTCAGTTTGTTTTGCTATTAACAGATAGTAACTCTATGTTTTCAGTGAATACAATAACAGAATCAACATTACATAAGCATAGATTCCACCGCTGTATTATCACAACCTAGAATTCTAAGAGACTGGGAACTGAGCAAACAGCAACACAATAGCTGTGGGAATGTTTGCTTGTACTATAATCTCAGACACAGCTTGTGTGTACCACATTGGAAGCTCACAGTATCAGTAAGACGCATCTTTCCTTGTTGGACAAACTCAATGATTAATTCATGTTTCCCTTGCAGAATGTCAGAGGATGAATGTAGTAAGCTTAAAAGTCATATCAGATATAAAAGAGAGATTAGATTTAAAACTGTTTTTCAAATGTAGGCTTTAAATTATTTGAGAGTTCCAGCCAGGGTACCCAGCTAGAGTAGCTAGTATCCGTAAGAAGAAAAAGCATTATTTAATAATAAGGTGTATTCACTGGATCGTATGACTCAAGTTTTTAAATTCTGCCTAAATCATTAAAAAGGAAAGCTGAGACAAATAGTTTTTGTGTCAAAATTTAAGTAACTTCACCCAACCATATTTAAGAGGAATAAAGTCACAGAATGAATTACAAATAAATGTGTTTCTTGAAATAACAGTAATTGGTAAAGTACAAAGTGTGCCTATATTTTTCTATAAGAAGTCATATGAACATAGTTCAGCACTCTTATTTTATAGGTATACAAATTTGTACATGTATGTGTGTGTACTGTAGGTGGATACAATTATGCTTTGCACAAGCAAATATGCTTAAATACTGAAATTAATATGCTTAAAGACTGAAATTAATTCTTCTAATCCATCATCTCAAGTTAAGAATATTTGAGAACATAAAACACATAATGGACTAGAAGAATATTTTTCTTAACTTGAGGTGAGATTTTTGGCTTTTTCGCTATCTCCAAAGTAAAGATTATGGTAAATCAACACATCTGCAAGTCTCAAAGTGACACACATGGTATAAGTGACTACCAATTTAAGACAAAATTACCATAATGTGGAAGGCAAGATTTTTCAGACAGTTGAAGGGCAAAGAGATAAATCAAGTTACTAGTTTATTATATAAGTAATTAATTAGAAACTCTCTTCTGGTTCTCTGCTCCCTTTCTCTTCCACTGAAGAGACAATTGTTTATGAAGATGCACCCAAAAGCATCTTCAAAACAATGTCCTGTTTTAAAGATTAACAATCTCCTATTTTAGAAAATTAAAGTTTGAACAATCAAAAGAATGTAAAATTTTGTATAACTGTATCTTTCATTCCAAAAGGCTTTAGTTTTTTCATCAAGATAAGAAGTCATAAGAAGTTTATATTCTACAATGAGAACAAATTTCTCACAGCAGTTGAAGAACAGTAACAAAATAAACCTTAGCGTCTCTATTAAAAGTACATAGGCACAAATAAACAATATTAAAATGTCTATACTATGTACCTTTGACACAAAATAAACATACTCTTTATAATGAATATATAGGAAATTATACTTAACACATTTATTAAAACAGAATTTTTAAATATAGTATTATTTGTAGGTTGAGTTAAAATCCTTTTGATTGTCTGGATAAGTCCTCTTCCAGATGCATAAATGAAATAATATGTGTATTATACCATTTATGAGTAAAGCCAATTTTATTATCACAGCAATGCTGTCTTTTGATTTTCCACAAGGTTCCATATTGCCATTTTAGGAATGATGATTATTAAAATGCTCCAATTTTTCAGTTTTGAGATTCACCTCCCAGCTCCTTTTCATAATTAAAATCAAGTAATGCCTACTAGAAACATATTTTTAAATTCAAAGCATACACTCTTCTATTTAATTAACACAGAAGGATATACACGTAAGGTTAAAAAATAAAGCTTAATTTAAAAATATAAACTTTCCCACATTAATTATTAACAAAGCATATGAACCGGTTGTGAATTTTTATTCATAAGAAGTAAATTTTTTTTCTCTTAGCCTTTTGTACACTTCATTTTCTCCTGAATATTCTACAATTTGATTAACCCAATTCTGCACTTTAAATCCAAGTCCAGGATAGGATTAGAGTTAATATTAGTCTCTTAGCATTGGTCTCTCTGATATTTATATCAGGAAGCTGTGGTTTAGTTAATAACACAGTTTTCTGCTCATGAAAGGGTGTAAGATTCAAAGCTTTTATAGTATTATTACTATCTTCACTTCATAACAATCATAAGATGGTCTAAGTCATTATAAGGCCACTTCTGACCTTTCAGAAGCTTCTTGGCATGGTGATAGAATGGTTTGAGACTAGAATGGTTCCAACAGTAACTTCATGTCCAAAGAATGCGATAAGGCCTTTTCCCCACAAAGGCTCTATTGGAGAGAATGATATGACTGGTTTTCTGCCAAAAACCTGCTGTACAGATTGATCTCAGTGATCTTTTTTTTTTTTTTTCCAAGTGACAGTTGGAACATGCCCATTAGGATGGTTCTAGAAGTGTTCTTAAGCAACTCACAGAGGCCCAGCTGAGGTCTTGTCAGCTGATCTGAGAATAACAGTGACAGCGTCCCAAGGACAGATTGTCAGATTGTCATGTTCAATACCTTTCTGGAATAAAAATCTCCATTTAAGTAAAATGTGATGTATTTTTAAATTGCAGTTTTGAAATCACAGTTTTAGTATCGATTTTAGCTATGTTTATTTTGTATATTACAAAGGAGGTTTAACATTACTTGTTGAAAAACACACATACACATATCCTCTTTTAATGCATTTTCTTTTGACCGCAATTAATAGAATGCGTGATATTTCATTTCTAAAAAATATCCCAAATTATAACAAGGAAAATACAAAATAATTAATAATTTTTACTAAGAGAAGGCTACATACAAAATAAGAAACTCTTGCTTTACAGAGGTTATATACTACCAAAAGTAATAAGTTTATACATAAATATGTACCGTCAGTGGTGGTGAAGTGCTATGAAAAGAAATAATACAGGCAAATGTGGAAGTGAGGGGTGGGTGTCATATTTTCAGAAAAACTAGGAAGATGAGGAAGGAAAAGAACAAAAGAAGAGGCCACAATGCTTCCTAAAGGCTATCAATGATCATTTTGCTTCTACTATTTTGGACATTTGGATCTGAGATTCTCCTTTATGACACCATCTGATCTTTCTGTGAAATGAAATCAACATATACTTTGAAAATTTTTTAACACGTTTGATTGCAAAATATCTGATAGGTGGAGCACAGTGGCCTCATACCTGTAAAAATCAGCACTTTGGAAGCCCACAGTGGGAAGATTACTTGGGCTCAAGAGTTGAGATGAGTTTGGGCAACATAGTGAGATTCCATCTCTATTTAAAATATTAAATTGAATATCTCATCAAATACTATAGGTAAATATCTTTAAAAAAACAGCGACGGGGGATGTGAGGCTGGTTAATGGGTACAAAAATACAGTTAGAATGAATAAGATCTAGTAATTGATAGCACAATTGTGTGATTACAGTTAACACAAATTTATTGTACATTGTAAAATAACTAAAAGAGTATAACTGGAATGTTTGTAACACAAAGAAATGATAAATTCTTAAGGTGATGGACACTTCATTTACCCTAATGTGATTATTATGCCTTGTATGACTGTATCAAAGTATCTCATGTACCCCATAAATATGTACAGCTACTATATAGACATAAAAATTAAGAATAAAAAAATTCAAAAAGGAAAATAAACAGTGATTAAGGAGAAGGGATTGGAATAGTTTCATAGCTTAATAAGCTTCATTGAATTTTGGACACTTGCATCTAATAGTTAAAACTTGTAAATATTATGTCCATTATATAGATAAGGAAACAGATATTTAATTAAGTATCTTCCTAACAGAACAAAGATTGTAAAAGAGAACAGCAGAGTTTTGACCTGAGTCCCTGTCACTCTCAAGCCCAGTTCCCAAGCTCCACCATTTTGAAATAGAAAAGTGAGGCAAAGTCTCTCCAAATGAGACACACAATCCTGTTTTTCCCTTGAGGTTGAACCTATATAATAACAAATAAAAGAATTGAAAATCAAGTTTTTTCATTTTCTAAAATTAGCATTCTCACTCTCTCTCTCGTAAGCTCATTTTATTCTTCCTTTATAATATATATATTTAAAAAAACAAATGAAACAAATCCGCTTAATAAATTATAATTTGGGAACATTAGAATTGATCAAAGTTATCTTTGATGTAATTCTACCAATGTTAGACTTGATATAATCCAACTTGGTACAGTTCTGCTAATAGTTCTGGCATTTGTATAAAGATATATATGATTTGTTGTTTCTATCACCCATGATTATATTAAAAGCAAACATCTATATTAGTGTGTAAATATATAATTTAAAAATATAAATCATAATATTTATAACTAAAAAGTAATAGTAATATAAAATGAAAGATAAATTCAAAGAAGTATTAAGCCCTAAATTGACTCCTCAATTTGCATATTTTCTCTTGAAAACTAAACATTTTCAATTTTGAAAACAATTTTGTCTTTACTTGGCACTCCAGATTTGTTGTAAAAACATTTAATTACTAGACTATAAAAATGAAGAAGCTTTATCTGCCTGCAGTTATCAAATTGGTAATTAAGCAAAGCATAATATTTACTGGCTTTTTTCTTCTTCTTCAGAATTAATTGATAGATATTACGGTCTGAGCACTAACATCTTTTTTTCTTCATATGATAAACTGAATTTTAGAAAAGTCATATATTAAGATAACTGCTTTTGTTTTACAATGAATATAAGGAGCTATCTGAAGTACTTAAATAGGTTGCTACCAACTTAGGTCCAATAAATCACTCGAGACACTGGAGTAACCTATAGTCCCATTTTCTATGCCACTAAAGACAAAGAGTCAATAATCAAATTTGACTATGACCCATATTCTCTCCATGGGAAACAATGGACCTCATTTGTCTCTAGAGGTAGATCAATTAAGTTTTGTGGAAAATGACAAAACTCCAGGAGAATGATGTCAAATCAATGGGAAATATCAGAGGAAACTGCTCAAAAGAAAATCCTAAGCCAATCTTTTAAACTGGATGGTATTAACTATGCTCATATTTCTTCATTGAGAGTGAATCTTTATCACTTCTTCTAAGTTCTCAATAATAACTAATCATTTAGAACATATTTCTTATACAGAAGACACAGACTGCCTCCAAAATATTAAAAGTATGCTTACTATTAACACTTGGAATTTTAAATCCTCTTTATGGCAAGTGCTGAAAATTCCAGTTCTTAAATGACACTCTAAAGGAGTGTGTTTTTTGGCTCGGCTTTGGCAATGAGCATGCACCTCATATGGTTCTTCTGTCCTAGGCTCAGGCATTCTTGATGTAAATTATTAGAAGCCTTAAGCTTAGAACAGAATCACATAAAGATTGCAGATGCAATAGAAACTGATAAAACAATATAACAAACCACTTTACACATAAAAAAACCCAGATTTTTCTCACTAATAAATGAACTAGTGAGTTATCAAAATTCTCAGTCATTAGAATCAAGATGGTTGCTCAATCTTTGTCAAAGGTGATAATATACAGGTTGTTGAAAGTGCAAAGCAGCTTATAAGGAGATCTCAAAATATTTAGCTAGATCCATAGATGACATCAAAAGCTTCACCTCCCTTTGCACTTCAGCTTCTCTGAGTGTAAAGGTCTACCTCATTTTTTACAAATAGATCCCCACATACTTTCAATAAAAACTGACAAATGGTAGCTGCAAGCTTAAGATTTCTTGAATGAATGGAAAATTTTAAATTCTTCAATGCAATCATATCACTGTTACCCCTGCATAAAACCATTCAACCTCCTCCCATTGCTCCTAGAAAAAAAGATTGAACTTCTTAACAATCACAAGGACCTGCTGGCTTACTGCTTACTCACTTCTTTAGTTTCATCTCACCGGGAATTCTTACCTGTCAATGCTAAAGTGGATTCTTTCAGGACCTTACAGACACCAACTTCCCTCTACCTATCACAATACTATCCATCCCAATAGGTGGCTGAGGGGATTCAACCAAACACGACTATGAAAAGTCCTAACCTTCTCCTCAATCACACGTATCGGCTGAATGTGGCCCGAACTGGTCACAAAGATAAGCATCGTAAGATGACTTTTTTGGCCAGGTGCAGTGGCTCACACCTGTAATCCCAGCACTTTGGGAGGCTGAGGGGGGTGGATCATGAAGTCAGGAGATTGAGACCATCCTGGCTAACACAGTGAATCCTCCTCTCTACTAAAAATACAAAAAATTAGCCAGGCTTGGTGGCGTGCACCTGTAGTCCCAGCTACTCAGGAGGCTGAGGCAGAAGAATGGCTTGAACATGGGAGGCAGAGGTTGTGGTGAGCCGAGATCATGCCATTGCACTCCAGCCTGGGCAACAAGAGCAAAACACCCTCTCAAAAACAATAAAAAATTACTTTTTAAGTATTTCAAAATACAAAGGTACAGAAGAGTCAAAAATAATAAAATGCAGGCTCTAAGTATAAAATCTAGAATTAATAGCTATTACCATTTTCCCATGCGTGCTTTTATTATCTTTTTCCCTATCTCTTTAAAAAAAAAAAAAAGAACCTAGCTCACTATTTACTATCTCACTTCATTCACATATCTTCTCAGAAAGGACTTCCCTTAACACTCAATCTGAAATGGCTCCTAACTCTAAAATCACTCCTAACTTTTCATCTTCTTATTCTGCTTTGCTATTTTTTGCATCATTTATTGCTATCTATGCCATATATTTTCTAAATGACAAAATGTTTATCTCTCTGATTCTCCAGAAGGTAAGCTGCAAGCTGAATAAATGTCATATTATAACCAGTGTTTCACCCAATGCATTCCATTTTCCTTCTATCCCACCCAAATACCAACAACAGTCTGAGGTCAGCATATATGCTTTGTATATGTAGCTTTTACCTTTCCTAAGAAAGCGTGTATCCATAACAAAGTTACTGTAAGCTCTCTTCCCTTTTGTTGCCTTGTTAAATCCCACCCATTCTCCAAATTTCAACTGAAGTGTTTCTTTCTTAGACAGGTCTTCCCCACCACCCTGATTATTCACTGTTTACTGTGCCCTTCTTCTCAGCAGTTGAGACAGAAAAAATTTTAGTTTGTGTGGACATTGAATAATCTGCCTCTTTCTGCCATTAGACTGTAAGCTCTACAAAAGTGGTAAATTCTGTGTTTATTATTCCTAACTTGTAAAGTGCTCAGGAAACACTAGTGGATAAGTGAGTTAAGCTGTAACATACAAAAAGTGATTCCTGTCTGTTCTCTCTCGCATGAAGATACATACCTAATAAGAACAGGAATCAGTCAAACTCATGACCAAATATTTTTTCTCCATTTTCCTACAAACGAAATTCATTTGTCTGGCTAATTTGAAACAAGGATAATAAGGTACTATTTCTATTTGCCACAAGATTATTTTTCATCATAATTTTTTACTATACTTCTGGGGAGCTTTCCATTCATCTCTATGAGTAGACCAGTTCACATGGTCCTTCATATTTTAAGACAAATTTATTTCAACACATTCTAAATGTAGTAGTCAGCAAATTACATTCAGGCACCTAAAAGAAGACTATGTTGTGCTATTTTCTGATGTTTCAGTTCATCAAGTACAAATATTTCAAATTGCTGTCTCACAATTCTTACAAAATTTCATGGAAAATATGGGATCCTGTTCATATAAGTTCCTGCTCAAAATCTCATATTATGGATCAAATTACAGAGCATTTGTATTGTGACACTGAGCTGTTTTTCTTTTGGCTTCTCTCTTATACTTCTTTCAAACAATGTGTACTCACACATACACAACATACACATATACACACATACCTTGACTGATAATTGGGACTTGGACAATATGGAAATCCTTTTATCAGCATATGATTATTTCTGTTTAGTTTTATAAAAGCCAATTGAGTAAAATTAAAGAAAACAGAAAAAATTCTTAAAATCTAAAGACTCTAAAATATATTGATATATAAGAATAAATTTTAACAGCAAATTTATCCAGGACATATAGAGTTGTTTTGTTTTGTTTTGTTTTTTCCTTTTCCTTTTTGGAACAGTGTCTTGTTCTATTACACAAGCACCCAGGTTTGAGTGCAGTAGTGTGATTGTGGCTAACTGTAATCTCAACCTCTCAGGTTCAGGCAATCCTCCCACATCAGCCTCCCAAGTAGCTGGGACTACAGGCACATGGCACCATGCCTAATTTTTTTGCATTCCTTTGTAGAGATGGGTTTTCACCATGTTCCCAAGCCGGTCTTGAACTCCTGGATTCAAGTGATCTACTACCTTGGCCTCCCAAAATGCTGAGATTAAAGGCATAAACCATCATATCTGACCCATACAGAGATCTTATACCAACTTCTAAAACTGCAAATTATGTCTTTGGTTTATGACTAAGAAGACCAGAAAAGTAGTATGAATTACAGTATAAAAAAATTTTCAAATACTTTTATATTTCTCAACCATATGAAACCAAAGCATGTCTCTGGAGTGAATTGACAGTATATACACTGCACAAATACTCAAGTGAATATGTGTTTTTTAAACATTGTGAAGGAAAATAAATAAAACATACATGGCTTTAATATATAATGTATAGTAATAATTCATGAAAAAATAAAACAGAATTTAGGTATCTGGGAACAATTTCCCCAAAAAAAGCTTGTTTTCTCTACAGTCTTTCACTGTTATTATTTTTGAAAATACATAATTTTCTTCAGAAAATGTATTTAGCATTTCTATGCTTTACACAAGAGCTTAAACCTCAAATTCCCACAGTATCCTAGCAATGTAAATTAATTACGTGGATTAGGGGTAGACTGGATTGCCTGAAGAGTGCATGTCAGAAGTCTGTGAACTGTGCTTTAGAAAAAGACAAATAAATATCTCTCCTAAATAAATCTGATATGTTACATGTGCAGCAATATTTTCAAAGTTAATTAACTCATCTTATATGGTGTTGCTGATGTGCCTGTTACTATATATGTTTTCCAAAAGTTGCTAGGTTAACAAAATTGTGTTTCTAGGTGCCTATCTGTAGGCTAGATAAACACATAATCAGAAAAATAACTAAGTATAGCTATACTAAGAACAGTAACAGACATTGATAGAGATATGCAAAGATTATTACAGGAATATGGATTAGTGTCATAATCTTTGGCTGAACTCAAGAAGAGAGGGTGAGAACTAGGCTGACTCTATCAACACAGGTAAAAATTAATTGGAATTGGGATTGGCAAAAATGTAGGAGTATAAGGAGAAAGCCTCCAAACAAAGCGGACAATATAAGTAAAACTCAGAAAGAAGAAATAGCATGATGTAAGCAAGAAATCAGTATCACCAGAGAGTGGCTGGAGACAAAGCCGGAGAATCTGGCCAAGGTCAGATCGTGGATGACATAATGCTGCACTATGGGGTTTATCCTAATCAATATGGCAAATGCATTTACTCTTATTTGTCAAATCTTGTATGTTGCAATTGGGTGGCTTTTGTTTTGAGAAGCATTCCTCAGAATCTTTCTAAAAAATATTAAAACCACAAAATATAATATTTTAATTAGTAATTTGTCATAGATAGAAAAATAGTCATGGCATTGATGCTATATGTGCAATTTTTGCTATACAAGGATGGTGGACTTTCAGTGTATGTAACAGTTACTATGTCGAAATTTTTCTTTAATGTAGATTGAAGAAAAGGCAAGAGTTGGAATGCAGGGAAAATTTAAGAGGGCTTTATAGTAGCTCAGAAGAGAGGTGGTGAGAGTTCTAGACCAGGCAGTGGGAATACACAAGGAGAAGAGGGAATGTTTCAAGCAATTTTTAGGAAACTATATTGGAAAAAGTCAGATATGATTGATGAGGCTTAAGGAGGAGTCATGGATGACTCCTAAATACCAGCTTGGTAAACTGGCTCATTCTGAAGACATCACCTAGAATAGAAGGCAAAAGAGTAACCATAAACTTGAAGAAGAAAATGCTGAGATATGACTTTGAGATTTAAGACATACTGGTAGAGCTACCTAGAGGAAATGGCCATGGAGCTCAGGTATGGAGTAATTTTGTTGGCAATAAAAACTGGGAGAAATAGCAGCATATTACCAAGAGTTGAAATTATGGAATCAATTTGTTCACTTAAAACCTGTATTTAGAATGAGGGGATGAGGAATCCAAGAACGATAAATAACAAATTATTCATAGTAGAAAGCAGATCCTGATGAAGACAGATAGGAGGAGTGATGAAAGATTAGAAGGAAAAGAGTGGAGAGACTCACAGAAGCCATGGGAATTTCAAACAGAGTGGCAGACCAATTCAAACACATCAACGAAGTCCAATAAAGTAAAGACTACTTATGCCCCTTGGGTTTCACAATTAAGAGCTTTTCAGGTGAACATAAGATATGGGAGTAGTTTCAATAGCATTTTACATACAAACATATATACACACAACATATATTAGAATATATTCTAATATAGTATGTATATAAGCAAGAAGAAAAACATTTTTCTCATATTTATTGAATAAAAGACTATAATCTATTCTTTGTATGAATATTAATTTGAAAATGGTTCACTTCTATGCCATTTTAAATATGCAGCAGATACATCACATGTTAATAAAAGTATGAGCTTCAAGGTACCTATAGTCAAGGGGGTTAGACACCAGATATAAAGATGCTGCATGCCCATGATTATTATGTGTTTATTATTTATTTATAACTATTGTTATTAATTTTGGTATTATTGCCTTTGGAAGATACATACAGGATATGTTAAAACATATTATTTAAAAAATAATCTTCCAAAATATTTTGAATTAGGAGTTGGAGATATTTTATGTTATAAAAATTCTCTTTGAAATATTATTTAAACATGGGTAAGAAATTTAGGGCTTTAAGTTTTTCTTTTTTTAAGGTCTGAATCATAGGTAAAAAAGTGAAGACAGGTAGGCAAAACTAAGTCAGTCTACATCCCAAATCCCAAACTCATAAGGAAGCAGGCCACTTTTCTAAAGAATGGAGTTTCTGAACATTTTGTCCAACAGTGAATCCTTCAAATATTAGTGGTCCTTATAGCATGACTGTGAGAACATAAACCTGGTTTGCTGTTATTGATCCAGAAAATACACTGGGATGACCTGCAAGTCCTCTAAAAATGCACATGCCACAGCCCCACGCTAGGCCTGCAGAATGAGAAGTATCCAGGAATGGGTTCAGGGAACATGTATTTTACAAAGTCTCCCTTGCCAGCTCTGATGCGCAAACATAGGTAAAAATTAGTGTCTTGCAAAGGAGCAAGGATTGCTCACCCAGAGAATCACAGCCTCCATTCTTAATCTAAAAAAGTCTTGATGTAGATAGAATTACTCAAGTTTCTTCGTCCATCAGAAAAATGAAACTTTTCTTCATCTGGACTAGAAGAGCTACAAGTGGGGAATAGATTGGTATGAATTTTTCACTTTTCTAGTAGGAAACTGAAAGAGATCCTAGGATCACCTCTGATAGGTTTCAGCTACTGTTTCTAAAATTTCAGTTTCTAACCTTCCAGGTTTCCCAGTTAAGCAAAAGTTAAATGGGTGGTTGTATTAGTTCGTTTTCATGCTGCTGATAAAGACGTATTCAAAAATGGGCAATTTACAAAGGAAAGAAGTTTAATAGAAAACTCACAGTTCCATGTGTCTGGGAAGCCTCACACTCATAGTGGAAGGCAAGGAGTAAGTCATATCTTATGTGGATGCTGGCAGGCAAAGAGAGATTGTGCAAGCAATCTCCCATTTTTAAAGCCATCAGTTCTCATGAGACTCGTTCATGATCGCAAGAACAGCATAGGAAAGACCTGCGCTTTTCCCATGATTCAATTATCTCCCACCAGGTTCCTCCCACAACCCATAGGAATTATGGGAGCTACAAGATAAGATTTGAGTGGGAACACAAAGCCAAACTATATCATTCTGTCCCTGGCTCTTACCTAATCTCATATCTTCACATTTCAAAATCAATCATGCCTTCCCAACAGTCCCCCAATGTCGCTACTTATTTCAGCACTACCTGAAAAGTCCACAGTCCAAAGTCTCATCTGAGACAAGGCAAGTCCCTTTCCATCTATAAGCCTGTAAAATCAAAAGGAAGTTAGTTACCTCAAGATAAAATGGGGGTACAAGCATTGGGCAAATACAGCTGTTTCAAATGGGAGAAATTGGTCAAAATAAAGCAGCTACGGATCACATCCAAGTCTAAAATCTAGCATGGTAGTCAAATCTTAAAGCTCTAAAATGCTCTCCCTTGACTCCATGACTCACAGCCAGGTCACACTAATGCAAGAGGTAGGTTCCCATTGTCTTACAGAGCCCTGTCCTGTGGCTTTGCAGGGTACAGCCTCCTCCTGGCTGCTTTCCTAAGCTGGTGTTGGGTGTTGAGTCTGTGACTTTTCCAGGCACACAGTGCAAGCTGTCAGTGGATCTACCATTCTGGGGTCTGAAGGATGGTGGCCCTCTTCTCACAGTTCCACTAAGCAGTGCCCCAGTAGGGACTCTGTGTGGGGGCTCCAACTCTACATTTCCCTTCCTTACTGCCTTAGCAGAGGTTCTCCATGAGTGCCTTGCCCTTGCAGCAAACTTTCTGGGTATTCAGGCATTTCTATACATCTTCTGAAATCAAGGTGGAAGTTCCCAAACCTCAATTCTTGACTTCTGTGTGCACCAGCAAGCTCAACACTACATGGAAGCTGCCAAGACTTAGGGTTTCCACCCTCTGAAGCAACAGCCTGAACTGTACCATGACCCATTTTAGCAATGGCTAGAGTGGCTAGGACACAGGGCACCAAGTCCATAGGCTGCACACAGCACGAGAACCCTGGGCCAGATCCACAAAACCACTTTTTCCTCCTAGGCCTCCAGGCCTGTGATGGGAGGGGCTGCTGTGAAGACCTCTGACATGTCCTGTAGATATTTTCTCCACCGTCCTGGGGATTAACATTTGTTTCCTCATTACTTATGCAAATTTCTGCAGCTAACTTGAATTTCTCCTCAAAAATTGGGATTTCTTTTGTGAGTCTTCACAGAGTTTTATGCTCTCCTCCCCTTATAAAATTGATTGCCTTTAACAGCACTCAAGTCACCTCTTGAAACTGCTTAGAAATTTCTTCTGCCAGATACCCAAAATCATCTGTCTCAAGTTCAAAGTTCCATAAATCTCTATGGCAGGGGCAAAATGCCACCAGTCTCTTTGCTAAAACATAACAAGAGTTATCGTTGTTTCAGTTCCCAACAAATTCCTCATCTCCATCTGAGACCACTTTATCCTGGATTTCATTGTCCATATCATTATTAGTATTTTGGTCAAAGCTATTCAACAAGTCTCTAGGACTTCCAAACTTTTCCACATTTTCCTGTCTTCTTCTTAGCTCTCCAAAGTGTTCTAACCTTTGCCTGTTACTTAGTTCCAAAGTCACTTCCACATTTCCAGTATCTTTTCAGCAACACCTCACTCTATTGGTACCAATTTACTGTTTTAGTCCATTATCATGCTGCTGATAAAGATGCACCCAAAACTGGGCAATTTATAAAAGAGGTTTAATGGAGAACTCACAGTTCCATGTCACTGGGGAAGCCTCATAATCATGGTGGAAGGCAAGGAGGAGCAAGTCACATCTTATGCAGACAGTGGCAAGCAAAGAGAGAGCTTGTGCAGGCAAACTTCCATTTTTAAAGCCATCAGATCTTGTCAGACCCACTGATTATCACAAGAAAAGCATGGGAAAGACCCACCCTCATGATTCAATCATCTCCCATGAGGTCCTTCCCACAACACATGGGAATTATTGGAGCTACAAGATGAGATTTGGGAGCACAGAGCCAAACAGTATCAGTGTACACCAAGATGAAACAAAACAAATAGCATGTTTTTAAAAGGTGGGCTTAAAATAATTCAATTTAGTCAATATTACACAAGCTATTTAGAAACATAGTACAATTGTATGAACTATATAAAAAATATAATTTTAAGAATATTGGATATTATGTGAATTATTTCATGTAAAATGGACAAAAGACTGAAACAGTTTATTATTTAAGCTTGTCTCTTAGCCACACTCTTTTTTTGAATAATAAAATGGAACTTTAGGTGGGTATAGATAAACACACAGCTACGTGTCCCCTCCTCCCTCCTTTCACTTCCTCACTTACTCTCCCCATGTAATGCCCTGAAAAGTGGCTGGCTACACTTGTCTTCATGGGAGAATCCACTTGCAAAACGTGTGTGTGTGTGTGTGCACAGAACATAGTTTCCTTCCTGGTGAAAGGGAAGCTGTATTTCCAGTAATCATAGATAGGGTGAACTGCTTATAATACAATTATTTAAAGAGCTAGAGATAAAAATAGAGAGGTTCTAATATGTTGGTGTTTTGCTGATCCATAATATGCTTTAAGATTTTTCACAAATGTAATCACTATCATCATTATTTTTACCATGTTTAACCCACATACTGTTTAATACTTTCTCTGTCCATAAAGGAGAATGAAACATAATGTAGGCATCATTGAGAAATGTCAGACAGGGAGCTGTGAGCACTTTAATAGGGAGACATGGCCTAGTCTCTGGAGTCAAGGCGCATTACCTGAGAAAGTAATGTTCCACTTTTTGGTTGACTATAAAGGGCAGGAAGAGAGGTTTGGACAACTTCTTTAAAATATTCATCCTATTTCTGCTGCAGCACCTCACCCACCCCACAAATACTCCCACAAGAACTCCTGTTCTAAGGAATCCAACCCCTCCCAGAATCATCTGCTCTTGAATACAAATTTGTCTAAGCTGTTAAATGATCCTTCCTTGGTCCTTTTTATTTAAGCTGCATTCTGAGAACTTGGGAAACATTAATCAACAAAGACAAAAAAGATAAAGCTTGGACTTCTTTGATGGAAAAAAGAAAAGGATTGGGTTTATGTAAACATATACGATGTGTTCTCCATTGAGAACAGAATAAAAAGGAATTATTTGAAATTTTAAAAGGAAGAATTTAGGTTTTATCTGCAAAATGATGGAGACTTGCAAATAGGATTGTAAATATCTATAAGTCCATTCTCATTGATTCTAAGTCAGATTCTAAGACCTAAAGCATTATCCTGCCTAAATAGATTAATATTCCTTGGCTTTGTCTATGAGAACCAGGAAGTAAATGAGTTAGAAAATGACTAATTACAAGCAACTCAAATCTTTTTCAAATCAGAGATGAACAGCATTTCAAATAACTATCTAGATCCAAGTAGCCTATGAAGAAACAAATGAGTCATTCTGTAGGTTACATGGTGTATTAGTCCATTCTCATATTGCTGTAAAGAACTAACTGAGACTGAGTAAGTTATAAAGAAAAGAGGTTTAACTGGCTCAGTGTTCCAAAGGCTGTGCAGGAAGCCTGTCTGGGGAGGCTTCGGGAAACTTACAGTCATGGAGGAAGGCAAAGGAGAAGCTGGAATGTCCAACATGACTGAAGCAGGAGGAAGAGACAGAATGATTGGGTAAGTTCCACTTGCTATTAAACAAGCAGCCACTGGCATGCTGCTAAACCATTAGAAACCACCACTATGATGCAATCACCTCCTAACAGGGCCCTCCTCCAACACTGGAGATCACAATTAAATGTAAGATTTGGGTGGGGATGCAAACTCAAACCATATCAGATGGTATTTTGTTATCTAAATTTTGGAGATGATCAAAATTTCACTTGAAGGCTGAATATGCAGAACACAAACACTGACAATGGAGTGCCAATTTGATCAAAATTAACTTTTTTCAGCCAATATATGTTTGTTTAGCTAATAATATTCCTGCAATATGGTACTTTATTGTGAAATTGTAGGCTTTAAATATAAAAACGGTTTTTTAATCTTAAGGCATTTGTTCTTCAACCACTTTAATTGACTTAGGTTTTAGAAAAGGTTTAGAATCCAGAGCTCAATAAAACATTTAAACTCACCAATTACCTTCTAGTCATTAATTTGTGTTATTTTCTCATTATTTTATTCACAATTGTATTTTTCCTAGTGATTGATTTCATAATTATTTTTAATTTACTTTCACTTCTCTTCTAGCCATAGTGTGAGAGAACGTTCTTCCTTAGGCAATCAGTGTGAATCTTTGAGATGACTAGAAGCTGGGAAAGAAGTTTGAATCTATCTTAATTTCCCAGACCAATACTTCTCAACAAGATTAATATTATTATATTTAAGATGGCACCTACTTTGGGAGGCCAAGGCGGGCGGATCACGAGGTCAAGAAATCAAGACCAACCTGGCCAACATGGTGAAACCCCATCTCTACTAAAAATACAAAAATATTAGCTGGGCGTGGTGGTGTGTGCCTGTAGTCCCAGCTACTCAGGAGGCTGAGGCAGGAGAATTGCTTGGACCCGGGAGGCGGAGGTTGCAGTGAGCCAAGGTTGCGCCACTGCATTCCAGCCGGGCGCCTGGTGACAGAGTGAGACTCTGTCTCCAAAAAAAAAAAAAAAGATGGCACCTAAAAAAATTAGGAAGATTTAAGGTTAATACTTCATTCAAGTTCTAGTCTTAAGATTTTGTTTACTATCTTGATATTTATTAATTTTCATTTCTGTTGAAATATAAGCATTCAATTCTGTGACTGATTTTTAGAATTACTAATGAATATTTGCTCTTAATTCTTACATGATATAAGTTTGACAATTTTACTTCACATAAATCAATATCCCCTTTAAAAGCAATTCAAGCTGATTTGGTTTGGCTGTGTCCCCACTCAAATCTCATCTTGAACTGTAACTCTCAGAATTCTCATGTGTTGTGGGAGGAATCCAGTGGGAGATGATTGAATTATGTGCTGGGTCTTTCCCACGCTGTTCTCCTGATAGTGAATGTGTCTAACAAGATGTGATGGTTTTAAAAACAGGAGTTTTCCTGCACAAGCTCTCTGTCTGCCACCATCCATATAAGACATGACTTGTTCCTCCTCACTTTCCGCCATGATTCTGAGGCCTCCCAAGCCATATGGTAGTGTAAGTCAATTAAACATTTTCTTTTGTAAATTGCCAGAATCAGGCATGTCTTTATCAGCAGTGTCAAAATGGGTTAATACGCAGTCCACCTACCAGAAATGCCTTTGTAAAATTAAATGCTTCTAACTTAAGATCAAACTATAAAAGAGTACTTGAATCTTCTGAAGAAAAGGATTTTCTTGTTGTAATAGTAAAGTTTACTGCAATCTCCCTATTGCTCCAGTTTATATTCTTTTTAATTAAGTGATTAATAGCTCAATTTTAAAAAATTTACTTTCATTGCTTTTCAACTTCCATCTGCTCAGAATGTATCTGAGGGTAAATTTATCTTGAGACTTTTCTATCTAGTTAACAGAATCAGGTTCACACAAGTTTCTGGTCTCTGAATTTCCAAAGAACTTGTATACTTTATCACTCATTTAGTATTCATGTATGTAAGACCTTAAATTGGTTAACTTTTCAAAGATTTAATCTTATTTCTTAACATAAAATACAAGCCATAAAGGTCGGAAAACTTTTTCTATTTCCTTTCATCTTAACAACACTCAACACTAATGAATATAGTTAATGCTCAGTAAATATTTGTAAAGAAGATTAGCTAATTTGACCATGAACCGATTTAACCAAAATGAGCTTCAACTATCCCCACTTAAGATCAGCATCAGAATTAATATGATCAAAGCATTGCATTGTTTGCTACAAACAAGGTTCAATTTCATTCAAATCATTAAAACAAACCTAATAAATTCCAAACACATTGGAATCCAGATCCAAAGCTCAATTCCAAATACACTGGAATCCAAATCAGTTTTTGCCAAAACATACTATTTTAGGACATGAGAGACCGTGTGAGATGAAAAATGAAAGAGTCTGGAACTCTCAGGACAACCAGTTCCCCTCAATGGGTTTGGCAGCAACAATGGCAGGATGGAATTCCATCCTGGGAAATTCTATTCAAGGAAGAGCTCCCTACTAAAATCCCTTTAGTAACCTTTGCAAAAATTATGGAAAAAAAACAATGTTTGATTTTCTTCTCACCCTAAATTCAAACAAAATACTCCTGTTTTTGGGGGGGAGGGGGCGGTTTCTTTCCTTATTTGGAAAGGAAAATTAGAGGAAAAAATACTTTGATGTCAGGAAAAAATAAGTATTATTGTGTTACTCTTTTAAGTTCTCATGTTTCCTCAAGTTGTCTATATATGTGCAAGCATGTACACCCATACACATTATATTGATTTGAGACATATATGTCTCAAATACATATATATTTGTATGTATATATTTGAATATCTATTTGAATGTATATATACACACACATTTGTTTAATAAATATTGCCAAAATCTTACTTTGATTATTATATGGGTTACAGGATAAAAAAGTGGAATTGGTGAATCTGCTCAAGAACATTTGAGCATCACAAAAATTTGCCATTTCATTGATGAATATTTAATATTTCAGTCTCCATATCTTCTCCAAAGGTTGAAATATAAAAACAGGTAACATGAGAGTGTATAATCCCCAAATCTTGTCTTTATCACATGCTTAATACACGTATGCTTTCTGATTATATATCAATTAAATTATTATAAGAATCAGGTTGAACTCAAACACTAAGAAGCAAACTAGAGAAAAGTATATGGCAAAAAAAAAAAAGCCTTCTTGAAATTAAGTTGAGAGCTTATATAAGCCAGTCAAATGCAAATATGTAGTTTGTATATAGAGGTATGAATATGTAAATACATAGATATATTTCTTGTTTTAAGAAGAATTACATATACACAGGTTATATAATTGCTACACATTGAATTAGCTACTACTAACATTTTTTATATTCTGAAAAAAAAATGAAAATGAAAGTATTGCAAAATGGACCATCTAAGAGGAGTCTCCAGTGGTCTTTAGGTTGAAGACCTCTCTTTAGAAATAAGGACACTGAGGTCCAGACAGTTTAACTGACTTTCATTTGAAACGTGAAATATAAGTCTATTTTTGCATTCCATTTCCAATAACTAAGAAGTCCGTTTGGCAATTCTTTAAATAGTAGTGTTATTTACGGCATCCATTTCATTCAAAGTGATGTCCTTCATCTGCCTGGCAACTCATTTTCCAGAGTCATGAGGTTTCACCAATGCTGACCCCTGTCTGCAGTTTTTGCTTTGTTCCTGTGCCCATTCTTCAAAGGCTTTCTCAAATGCTACTCCTTCTTAATGATGTCTTCTTTGGTCCTCCCTGCTGGAAGCGATCTTTACCTCTTCTGATCTACTATAGCAATTATCACATTATGCCTTGTAATTCAACATGGCTTAGTACAAGTGAATGGATGAGCTCTGAAGTTAAGCAGACAGGAGTTCAAATTTTGATTTTGCTCCTCACAAGCAAATAAAATTTGGACATGTCTGTCAGCTCCTCTGATCCATAGTTAAGTGTAATTGTAATTATCCTACCTATATTTGTTTTCACTTTTGTTGTAGTATGGTAACAAAGCATACTAATTGGATAGATAAGTTATAAATAAATATGACATATGTTTAAAAAATATTTACTATCTTCAGCATACTGAACACTGAACTAGACTTTCCTAATACTTGAAAGTCACATGGTTATTTATATAACCATATTTCTTATATCCACAATCAGAACATTCACATCTTAAAAACAGGGACTACAGATATTATCATATAGTATGTATCATATAGTACAATGGTGCTATGGAGTGTATTTACAAAATAGGTGAAAACCTAAATAAACAAAAAATTAAATTTATTATTATTGTTATTGGAAGATAGGTTGGCAAGCTGTCAGATAAATTGTTGTAAATTGTTTAATAGCTAATGCTACACAGGAATAAACTATTTTATTGCCAATGTTAATCTATCTAAAAATGACAATAGACTTGTTCTCGAGATGTAATGAATTTATATCTTTTCACCAAGAAATATATATTTGATTCATTAACATACTGCATATGAAATTGTATTAAGTGACATTAAGCTTTATTAAAGTTTCTACATAAATTTAATAGTCGCAATATAAATATATTTGAGTTCTTGCAAAAATTGCTCAAATGGAGAAACATGATTTCTACTATTAAATATATCTATGATTTATTCTTCTCATATCAGCAATCATAATTCCTTCAATACCCAGAGCCATC
Organism: Cheracebus regulus; assembly: GCA_963574635.1. Classification (NCBI taxonomy): domain Eukaryota; kingdom Metazoa; phylum Chordata; class Mammalia; order Primates; family Pitheciidae; genus Cheracebus; species Cheracebus regulus. The sequence goes on along the minus strand of CAUYQU010027468.1, from coordinate 46,790 downwards.
TAGTAACTATAGATAAATTACAAATGTCTGACACAGCATGGCCTAATGCTTTGCATGCTTAAATGCTCTAATGCTCACCCTACAACTGTAAAGGAGCACATTCAACATAAGCAGATTCATCTTTATGATGGCTTTTATTTTCTAAAAGGGTTAAATCTCAAAGAATCCTTTGTTTTGTGACAAGTGTTATGTGAGGACCCTCAAAACCCTGATTTATCATTACTCGTTTTTTTCAGTTTCTTTCCTCGCGTTATTTTGTAAGTACTTACGATCCACGTTGGATTAAAAAAAAGACATTTGAGGTCGAGAGCTGTGGAGGTTGAGGGTGGGAGGGAGAAGGCTATTTTGAATCTTGTGACAGTGAGGTTTCGTTCACTAAGGAGCTCTCTGTGGGTTTCTGGCATTGTAAGTGTTTTGTCTGCTTGCAAGCGAGCAGCTGATGGATGGGGAAAATGTTCATTGATTTGTAGTGCCTGCACTGCAGCCAACCAGCACTAGAATGAGGAGGCACCATCATGAATCTCTCAACTATGCATATTTATATGCAGCTGCTGTACTTCTAAACCTCTAGTGAATACAAAGTACTTGTGTGGCCACCAGTTCACACAATGCCTTCCTGCCGCATGCTCTGATTTAACTACTGTATGAAAGAATAGACTTGGGGGGCTCTGTGGGTTATAGAAAGGAGAGGTAAGCACGGAGAGAAAAAAGATCTTTGCACAATTACTTTTTCTTGGATAGTCAACAGAACGAAATGAATGTGGGAACAAGTAGGGAACATTCTAATAAATGTGCTTTCCATGCTTGAATTTCAAGTTCTAAAATTGATTAATGGAAGCTAAATCCTTTTAAAGATAGTGTTTTCAGTGAGCAAGGCTTTGGGACTACATGATAATGATGTGGTTAAAATATGCTGCCACCATTGAAATCATCACAGCACTGAGCAGTGTGTATGAGAAAGTTCCTCCCCTGGGTAAACCACATCTTCAGCACAGAGAAATAGATGAGATGCTATACTTGGGTGAAGGGAGAAATAAAGAATCTTTAATAGTGTTGGAAAGAAAAATTAAAGTGCCCAATATGAGGTTGTAAAAAAAAAAAAAAAAAAAAAAACAGATGAAAGAGAACTCCTTTTGGAATGGAAATGGAGCAGGAGGGGAAGTTTGGAAACCTAAAAGCTATAGGGCAAGGTTTGAGAGCTGAAAGCTGAAGAAATAAAGGGGTCTTGTGAGCAGGAAAATGAAATTAAAGGAATAAAAGAAACAAGGCAAAAAGAATGGTTAATGTTAGAATTCTTTCTTTCATATGACATAATCTGTACTTGAAATATAAAGATATATATTTGGGATTATAGATCCTAAACAGTTCTATAAAAATGACTCAATTTTTATTAGATTACAAAGTTTTAAAGCATAATAAATTTCTAAGGTTGGAGATTTTTAGACTTGATTAATAGAGTTCATTTTCTCAGCACTTAAAGAGAAAGAATTAAAGAGGGAAGAGGGGAATAGGGGGAAATGTATGGGAAATTGAAAAACATATAGACCTAATGCCTACTATGGAATTATTCTTACTCATAAAGTCCTGAAGGCCAAATTCAGGTAACTGCTGTGAACAATAATAGTCCCACAGAGCATCGGAGAGAAGCTCATTTTATTATAAGATTAGGCTCAGCTCCAACATAAGCTATATCAAAGCAACATGAAATAAAAAGTCAAACTCAATACCTCGGTACAGTCTGATTTCATTATCAAAAATAAGCTGTATGCTTTTCCAGTAGAGTTAAAACACTAATTCAGACTGAATTGTAGTTGCTCTTTTGACCAGAATATAAAATGGCCTTCATCCACATAATTATCTCAGAGTCTTCTAGGCATATCTCCCAAGGGTTTAAGGAAGATGGATTGAAACTTGAAAGTTATAATGCCAGAGCAGTCAATGTTGGTATTATATTCTAGTCACTTAGCCATTGTTAAACATGTCCAGATTTTAGAAGCAATACACAAAACCTCAAAATTGATCATGAGTTTCTCTCTCCTGGCACAGGAACACTTACCTTACAATACAGTAATATTAGTCTCTGGGCTAGCAATGTACTCCACCCAGTGGTGTGTGAGAGTAAAAATGTCTTTTATAAAGGCTAAACCTGACCTAATTTCCTTCTATTTTTCAGCCCCAGAGTTGCAAAATGTTAGATAAATACATAAAGTGTAGCATGAACTTTACTCTCCTAATGAAAATAAAGGAGTGGCACATTCCCTTTTTTGAAAAGATCATGTCTTCCAATTTTTTAATTAAAAATAAACTCTTCAGTACTGTGCTCATATATGAATTATAAATAAGTTAATCAACCTTCAAGTGTATACACACACACACACACACATGTATTGCTAAAAGTGAGTTTCTGAGTTCGTGTAAGAATGCACTAACTTACTATCCGTGGAACTAAGAGCAGAGAAATGCCATTTTCTTGCAAGTTTTAAATTATTTCCACAGAGAAACCAAGCCCGAGTGATTAAAAATAAGAAAGAAAGAAAGGAAAGCTGGAGTACCTATGACTTGAATGCATGAAAAATAGGTTCCTTAGGTTTGCAATAATACCTGGTGTACAGGTTTAACAAGAATATCTTGTCCCAATCCTGTTGAAATGTCCAAAATAATTTCTTTATGCCCTTGACCTAGATGGCAGAGCATACAGTAAATACAATGGATTTTTTCTTTTGTGATTTATCATTGTGATAATCAATGATCATTAGATGTCAAAGGTATTGTGACTTGGGTAAACAATGTTCTGAGACTAGGTCTCCCCTGGGAAATTACATTGTAAAATTCTGGTCACCATTTGCTTCTTATAAAAAACGAGCCAAAATAAAAACTGAATTAGGATACGCTTGTCTAATGCAGGTTTGGGATTTTTCCCTGTTAAACATCGAAGTAGATAAAAGCCAGTGTTTCCATTTAATAGAATAAGAGAATGTAGAAAACAAATCCTTCAGGCTATCTGGCTAGGGTTTGAAGAAAAAACGAAATAATGTCAATGAGATAAAAACTATATGGTGGAAAACAAGCCTGGACTAGGTGACAAGATAACTTGCTATTCTTATTCTAGATCTGCCATTAAATAATTACTTGACGTTAGGCAAGTCACAATACTTCTGAACCAAAATTTCATCACATATGGAAACATATGCCTCTAAAACTAGTTTATTTCCAATGCAAGAAGAAAGATGGTTAATAATTTCTAACTTTGTTAACATAACGAACCTTTTGAGAATCTGAAAAAACTGATGAAATCCACGAACACCTTGTGTATGAAAATGTTTATATCCATAGACAAAAAATGATTTGCATGTAATTTTAGGGTTTTGTGAATCCCTTGAAACCTAATCATAGACTTCCAAAAAGACCATACATTTAATCCAAAAAAACAAAAACAAAAACAAAAAAACTTGGATAATCAAGTATATACTTGAACATCTCAATCAATATATTAAAACATGTATTTCTGTCCTCAAGTGTCAAGCAGAGTACCTGGCAGAGTTGGTACTCAACTAAAGCATATACATTTTTTAAATAATTATTTTAAGCTCATCATCATTTTTTTTGGTTATGTTAAACTCATCATCATCTTAATAACTTGAGTAAACTGAAAAACAGAAACTAGGAACCACATTGACTTAACTCAGTAGAAATTTAGACTTTCCCCCAGTTCAATTAGACAAAAAGAGAATACTGGAGAAGATACTCATATGTATAAAAATGTAGGGAAGTTGGCATCTTTACTCCATTTTATTGTCATCTCTTTAGTTTTTATGTGATGTATTTGTTGCATAATTTTATCATTAGAAAAAATGTAATTATTCTGTTCATCACTTCATGGAATGTAAAAACATTTTTCTTATGAAACAATTTCAATGAAAGGCAACATAAAATGCTTACAGTCATTGTTCATTAAGTACTTCTGCCATGATTTACACGTGACAGCATCTGTAATATCATGTTTTCCAATCTCATCATACCATTGTGACTCTCATCAAATCCACAGTCCTGTTCACGGCAGCAATGTAGAAAACAAGGTACAATCAAAGCCCATTACCAAGTAGCTCCCAATTACACTGGACTCAGTGATAGAGTCCAAAGATGTCCCTGTTTAGAGTAATTTTCTTACTATTATCCAGAAACCCCAAAGAATTGACAATACCCTGTCATATTACAGCACAATTACATTGCATGATCAAAGCAGATTTTCAAAATTTTAGCTTAACTCAAGAAAGAAGACATTATTAGAATTAAATTTAAATTATGTAGAAGTTTAACCTTGGATGTTACCAAATTTTTTGAAACTGGTTTCTGCATATGAAAAATATCTAAGATAACAGTAGTTTTGGTTTCTCCATCCCATCATCATCAATCTAAGGCCACATGCCTGACCACAAGTAAATACTGAATACTTGGTAACTAATATGTTACTATTCTCAAAACTATGACTCAAAATTATGATTACAATTATGATCATAGCAGAACGTAGGCTCCCCCAAATTTTCTTTTCCTTCTACAGTAAAATAAAAAAACCTGAAACACTCTTTAATAGATATTGGTTATTATAAATCTAGAACATCTTCTAACCAAACTAATGTTCCAAAATGACTATACATGACCAAGTTTAGTTCCAAAGTTGCTTAAAATTGTATTTAATATGTTCCTGACTACAAGATTTGTTTCTAAGAGAAACAATGTAACAGTCACTATCACTTGCTCTTTGCACTAAGTACAGCTCAAAAGAATTAGTTTCTTCAATTAAAAACTGCTAAAATATGTATAATAGTATTATAACTACAGTATCTGGTATCTTAGAACCAGGATCTGATAACAATAACCTTGACTCAGATCTTTGTGCAAATTACTGTTTACTAGTTGTAACTACTGAGCAATGTACCAGGACATTTTTGACACATTCAAATCTGAAATGAATGCATTTGTGTTGTACATGTCCTCATAAGGCATCTGTTGAATAGCAAAACATCTGTATATTAATTGATATTTAAATATTTATAAAAACGTATAAGTGAATTTTTTTATCTTCTTTTAGTCTTATTTATAGTAAAAAATTATAATAAAATAGTGGTCAGACATTCCATATTATTTCAAATTATGGAAAGAACTTGTAATTTTTCCTTTCATTAATATTAATATCTGCTACGTGTAACTTTCTTTGGTATTTTTTTAATCTTCTAAATCAAAGTAGAAACTGACAAGATTTGCTTTACTTTCAGTGAATTAAGATACTTTCATTGCATTAGAACAATTTTGCTGGTAATTCTTCCATAGAGTTGCTTCCATCTTCTCTGAAAGATACAGTAATATTAACAGAGTATTTGGGAGATGGAGACATTACCAGGGGACATAAAATGACTTGCTGATAAACTCCAACTGTGTCCTGCTCCAGAGCAATAGTAATTTGGTCATTTTCCGAATTAGTCTAATTTTCCTGACATTTGCTTTGCCCCCAATAGCATAAGGTGAGGAATTCTGAAGAAAAAAAAAAAAGATTAAAGAAGCTCTATGTTTATAAACATTATGAAGGAAAATCAAGAGTTGTATTTCTATCTAAATTGAAGACTAGTTTTCTAGAGAAATCCTGGCCTGGAAAATTAAGGCAGATTTAATCTTCTTTTTCAGACTCCATTTATCTCAGAGATTCACACTGATAGCTTGAGGAAGAAGACCATTCTCTAACACTCTTTTGATTTCAACCCTGGAACAATGAAGACCAACACTTTACGGCTACCACACCAGTTACACCAAAATAAATCTGTAGAAATAGATGCCAATGTGCAATGTACAGACAGATAGTATCAGTCTTAAAGGATATATAAATAACCTCTGAATTATTACACTGCATCTTCAATATACCAGCTTCACAAAGAAAGTACCAACCAAATGTAATATAGACAGCGAAATTACTCATTCTTTTCCTTTGTGATTTATAGAAAATTATAGGGATGAAGTGCTTTCATTAGTCCATTTGTTCAGTTATTTGATGAGACTTCAGCCTAACAATTGTATAACCTAGGCTCAGTTGAAATAACTGCTTTAGCAAAACTAAAAACTCAAAGACTTTTCAGAATATTGCTCTACCTTATAGTAAGAAGTGAGCTCAGTAGTTTCAAAATCCTGGGAAACCTCCAAAACATTAGAGCATAACTTCTAACTAATATTTTTGATGCTTGAATGAGTTCAAGGGTTATAGTTTTGTAGCATAATTTTTCAAATAATTTATTTTCACATATTTGTATTTCTCTCATCACTGATAGTCTTTACAAAATATTCAAATCGTGTATATACAAATGTATTTTTAAAAATTATTTTGAAAAATTTATTAAAAATTACATTCTTCTATTTTAAAATGTTAGTTAAGATGTTAGTATTGCTCCTCTGAACTCTCTTGCCTAAGAGATAAGAGTGACAGACTTAGGAAATTATGATATCTTATATAAGGGAGGCTCTTGATATTGCCTACTGTCAACCTAAGAAAGTTTTAAATGGTTGAATATGTGTCCTGATTATTAAGTCAAAATACCACAGGTCTAGAAGGAGGACACTTGCCAGCAAAATACCATAATAGGTTTGAATGCATCTGAATAACAAAATGATTGGATAAAGAATTAAACATTCATTGAGAGGAACATTTGCAAAATTTTAATACTCCATCAGTGGTTCTCCAGTGTAGTTCTAGATATGTCGCTTCTGGTCCTCAGGTAACACCTAGGCCTACTGAAACTAAATCTCCATACTGGGCGGGGCCCATCCATCTATATCTTTAACAAAATCCTTAGCAGGATGCACAGTCAGGTTTTATTAATCACAAAGAAATAATAAAAGGCAATGAATTAAATTTCCTTCTCAGAAACCTTTAATAAAGAACAAGAAAGGAAACAAAAACAAAGCATCATAATGAAAGAATAAAAATAAAAGAATAATTAGAGAATAAGATAATTGAAAAATAATATATCTAATTAATATAGTATCTTATTTTTAAAGAAAGTTAACGAGGGAAAAACTACTAGCTAACTTGATCAAGAAAATGCAGCAAAAAAGTACAAACATTCAAAGTAAGAAATGACAAAAAAGGGAATAATGTTTGAAACCAAAGAAATTAAAACAAACAAATGCACACACCCCCCGAGGACTATTTTGCAGAGTTCTAGTCAAACAAATTTGAAAAGCTAGTTTCCCTAGAGAAATAGATATTACCAGACTGACCACTTCACTTACAAAATCTTAACAGATCAATGCATAAAAACACAGAGAGCAATCAAAGAATTACTTTACAAAAGAACATCAGGCCAACATGGCTTCACAGGAGATTTTTAACTACTTTCAACAACCATATAGCCTAAAGAGTCTAAAAATTATTACTGTGCCCTGAAAAGGAATTAAAGTTTCACAATTCCTTCTATGAAACAAGTATAACAGGGATGTCTAACAAAATAAAGACATTATAAAGAAGAAAACAAAATATCAATATCACTCATAAACAATTCCATAATACCACATAAAAGATTAATAAATACAATTCAATGATATGTTTTTTTAAAAGACTGTACTGTGACTAAATGGGATTTATCTCAGGAAGGTAAAAAAAAAATTCTTACTATATCGGCTGGGCGTAGTGTCTCATGCCTGTAATCTCAGCACTTTGGGAGGCCAAGGCAGGTGGATCACAAGGTCAGGAGATCAAGACCATCCTGACTAACATGGTGAAATCTCATCTCTACAAAAAAAAAAATACAAAAATTAGCTGGGCGTGCTGGCACACACCTGTAGTCCAAGCTACTCAGGAGGCTGAGGCAGGAGACTCGTTTGAACCCAGGAGGCGGAGGTTGCAGTGAGCCGAGATCGCACCACTGCACTCCAGCCTGGGTGACAGAGAGAGACTCCATAAAAAAAAAAAAAGTCTTACTATCACACATTATATTATACAGCTGAGGGTGAAAAATTATGACTCTCTCTATAGATGCTGAAAATAAATCTTCAACAAATTTAAACCTTTATTTGTAATACAAAAAGAGTCAAGAACATAGAAATGGAGAGATACTTTAAAACTTATACTAAAGTAGATACAAGTTTTGGACTAATATATATGTATGTATATATTCCAGAAGCAATATATACATACGTGTGTGTGTGTGTGTGTGTGTTTGTGTGTATACACACACATATATATGCTATGTACACACATACATATATACGTTAGTCCAAAATCTGTATCTTCGTTAGTACAAAAAAAGAGGAAGCATTTCCACTAAAATTGGGACCAAGGTAAGCTTGGCCATTATTTATGCTATATTCAGTACCTAAAATACTAGTCAATGTAATTAGATAACATATTAATTGGTAGCTCAAGAATTAGTAAAGGAGAAGTAAAAATGATGTCTGTTTTCAGATGATACGACAGTATGCTATGAAGCCCCTATAGAATCAATGTTAAAGCAAACTCAATTAAGGAACCAGTAAGTAGCTTGGTGCACATTAACATACAAAAATAAGTAGCTTCAATATACCAATAAATGAATAAAGGGTGTAATGATAGCAAAACCCTTTTTTATAATGGTAATAAAGAAGTTTAAGTACTTAGGAATTAATATTTAGGAATTAATATATTTAAGGAATTTTTAATGCTTCTTAAAGACATAAAAGTAGACTTGAGCCAATGGAAAAGACATATCCTGTTTTTGTCTAAGACAACTTGACCATTATAAAGATCTCAGTTCTAAGTTAAATTATAAACTTGGTGAAATTCCAATAAAACCTCCAGCAAGCTATTTTAGGAAGTTAGGTCGATCTAAAGTTTATTTTAAAAGGCAACATAAAAAAGTGGCCAGAAAAACACTAAAAAGAAAAACTATAAAAGGAATAAACACTACTATATTTCAAAAATACTATGAGGTCTCTGTTAGTGGCCTGTTGTACTGGCATATAGACAAATTATACAAAAAAAAAAAAATAGAATACAGAAACAGTCCTTTTGTATACTGAAACTTGCCACATATTAAATGTGGCATCTTAAATCCTTGGAGTAAAGATAAACTTTTTCATAAATGTTGCTGCAACTACTGGCTAGTCATTTGAAAAAAAAAAAGATAAAATTAGGTTCATATCTGATAGTATACATGAAAATAAATTCCAAACAAATTAGAGATCTCGATGTAAAAATGAAACACAAGTATCAGAAAATATGAATATGAACTAGATTATAAACAGACTTTCTAAATACAAACCAAAATTCAAAAGCAATGAAATAAAAAATTCATAAATTTGACTACATACAAAATGTAAAAATCTGCAGGACAAAATTTGCAAAGTTAAAATAAATCTGAAAAACTGGGAGAAAATATTCACAACTAATACCACAGACAAAAGGCTAATATCCACAATATATCTAGAATTCTTAAAACTTGAGAAAAAAGCATCAAAAATATAAAAACTGGAAAAACATATAAACTGAAAATTTCTACAAAGGGTATAAAAATAGCTCATATATATGTAAATATATTTATGTATATATAAAATATAAATATATATTATATAAAATATAAAATCTATATGAAGTTTCTCTCTCTCTATAAACCTCTCTCTCTATATATCAAAAACTCTCTCTTTCTTTCTATATATATATGTATAAGACAGAAATACTTAATGAACAATGACAGTAAGCATTTTATGCTTTCAAAAAAACTCTCTCTCTATATATATTTACATAGAGATTTTATATATATAATCTCTGTGTGTGTATGTATATATACACACACAAATTGAGTTTGCTCTCTCTCTGTGTATATATTCATATGTATATGTATACATATATGTATATGTGTGTATATACACGTGTATATGTATACATATATGTATATGTGTATATGTATACATATATGTATATGTGTGTATATATATATATAAACAGAGGGAGACAGCAAACTCAATTTGTGTGTGTGTATATAAATATATGTATACAGAGAGAGAGAGCAAACTCAAGAAACCAGTAAGTAGCTTTTATATATATGTATACATATATATGTACATACATATATATACAGAGAGAGAGAGCGAAAAAGAGAGAGTATTTTTTTTTTTTGAGACAGAGTCTTGCTCTGTCGTCCAGGCTGGAGTGCAGTGGCACAATCTTGGCTCATGGCAACCCCTGACCCCTGCAATTCTCCTGCCTCAGCCTTCTGAGTATCTGGATTACAGGCAACACCACCATGCTAATTTTGTATTTTTAGTAGAGACGGGGTTTTACCATGTTGGCCAGGCTGGTCTGGAACTCCTTACCTCATGAACTGCCCACCTTGGCCTCCCAAAGTGCTGGCATTACAGGCATGAGCCACTGTGCCTAGCCAGCCCCCTAAAATATTAAAATATTTGAATTCAATGATAATCAGTGAGGTGCAAATTAAAACACTGCAATATTGTTTCTCAATCTCAGATCGACCAAAATTAGTGATTCTGTTCACAAGAGTGTGGAGAAACAGGCACTGTAGCAATAGGCTATACCAATAGGGTTAAACAGGCCATGTCTTTTCCATTTGCTCAAGTCTACTTTTGTATCTTTAAGCATCATTAACTCATTCATATGTATTCCCATGCATTACTGGTGAGAATACAAATTGGTCTAACCCTTTTAGAGAGAGATCAGTTCAAATTCTAAGACTCTATCCTAAAGATACTGTAAACAATTAGAAAATATATAACACAAGGATATGCTTTGCAATATTGTTTTTCATTGAAAAATATTGGAAACAACCATTGCTAATGGAAAGGAAATTTGTTGAATACAGTCATGCATCACTCAATGACAAGAATATTTTCTGAGAAATGGTTAGGTGATTTCAACATTGTGCAAACATCATACATATGTACTTACACCTGTTGGTATAGCCTCCTTAAACCTATTTGTATAGGCTACTTAAACCTATTGGTATACCCTACTTAAGTATTCATACTTAAGTATATTGGTATAGCTGACTTAGTTATGTGTGTGTGTGTGTGTGTGTGTGTGCGTACAGCCTATTAGAACAAATCTGTACAGAATGTTACTGTATTCAACACTGTGGGCAAATGTAATGCAATGGAATCTGTATATCTAAACAATGCAAATAGAAAAGATACAGTAAAAATACAGTATAAAATATATAAAATGGCACACATATACAAAGCATTTACTATCAATGGAGGTGTAGGATGAAGGTTGCTGTGGGTGATCAATGGGTGAGTAGTGAGTGAATATGAAGCCAAGGACATTACTGTACACTACTATATACTTTATAAATACTGTACACCTATGCTACACTAAATTCATTTTTAAAATATATCCTTTCATCAATAAGTGAACCTTAGCTGTCACTTTTATTACTTATAAACAATTTTTTAAACAGTATGACTCTTTTGTAATAACATCTAGTTTAAAATACTAATGCACTATACAGCTACACAAAAAATATTTTTCCTTATATCACTACTCCATAAGCTTTCTTTTACTTTTTTAATTTTTAATCTTTTTAATTAAGACACATTAGCCAAGGCTCTCACATAATCAGAATCATCAATATCACTGTTTCCACCTTCACATCTTGTCCCATAGAAAAATTTTCAGGACAATATCATGCATGGAGCTCTCATCTTCTATGATAACAATGTCTTCTTCAGGAATTCCTCCTTGGAGGACTTGTCTGAGGCTGTTTTACAATTAACCTTCTTTAAAAATATTTAAGTAGAAGAAGCAGACTCTAAAATAATGAGAAAGCGTACAGCATAGTAAATATACAAGCCAGTAACATAGTTGTTTACTTTCAAGGGTTATGTATTGTATTGTACGTAGTGAATGTGCTATCCTTTTATTCAGCTGGCCTCACAGTAGGTTCCTTTACACCAGAATCAACACAATCTCTTGAGTAATACTTTGTGCCATGACATTTCAATGGCTACAGTGTGACCAGGTGATAGAAATTTTTCAGCTCCACTGTAATCTTTCAGTACCACTCTCATATATGCAGTTCATAGTTAACCAAAACATCATTATGCAGTGCATGACTGTGCTATGTTAAATCAACACAACAGGGTAATGTGCAGTTGTAAAAAAGAAAGGAAGATCTCTATGAACTGATGTGGAGTGATTTCCAGGAAAATCTCTTAATTGAAGAAAGCAAATTGTAAATGAGTATCTATTATAGTTTCTTTTCATGTAAGAAAGAAAAGGATATAAGAAAATAAATACATTATCTTCTCATTTGTGCAAAAGAGATACAGGAAGGAAAGCCCAGAAGCTACAGAGAGAAGAGAAAAGAGCAGGAAAAAGAGTGAAATGGGAACATGAAGGTAAGGATTATATGGGGGACAACACGTTTCTGGGTGTAACTTTTAAAAAATAGTTTTGCTTCCTAGAACCACAGCAATTTTCACATATTCCCCAAAAACTTTATTAAAAAAATCAAAATGAACCAGGATGTCAGGTGGACATGGAGTGGAATACAAATAGTGAAAAATGAAGCTTCATTTATAATACAATATAAATGAATGAAAAAGCACACTGAATGGGATGGGAGGAAAATACCAAACTAAAGTAATTATTATTATATTAAATATATTAGTACTTAGTATTAGTAAAAATATGTTGAGATACTCCAAGGCAAAAAGAACTGCATTCTATTACATTACGATGATCAGTCAATCTGCTTTTACAGAGGCAAGGTTTAGCAGCTTTGTAACCACTTGATGTGTGGACCAGGATTGGACAAATAAATTTGTAAATATATTGTAGAAAATGAGAGCTTAATTTTTCATTGTTAGAAAAAAATAGAAACAAGGAAAGGTAGAAGACTAGAGTAAACCTATCCCATTAGAATAAAATCAGAGAAGCCAGTATTAACTCGTATTTGTTAATATATTTATAGACAAAGAGATACAGAAATAAATATGGATGAACAGCTATGCATGGAGTAGTGTAAATTCCTATAGTCCCTAAATCTATTCATTAACAGTGCCTAGAAGAAATAATACCTCAGTAGCAGTAAGTATATTTAGTACTCAGATTTTTTCTAAATACTTTTCTAAGTAATCTTCTAAATACCATTTTCCAGTAAAGAAACTAGACCTCCTTAGAAATGTGGTATATTCCATGTGTGGGCAGGAAAAATATAAAATGAATCTGGAATATCTTGTGATGACAAGGAATAAGAAAGTGTTAGAAAAAACGGAGATATGTTGAATGGATATTGAAACCGGACTGAAAAACATTCCCAATGACAGAAGCTGAAATAATTTGGACAACAAAATGCATAATAGTATTTAGGTATTATAATCCCCAAAATAAATAGCTATGTGTCCACACTGATGTAAATTATATAATTAAATAAACAAACATATGGGGGAGAAGAATCACGTCGTTTAAAATAATCCCAAATAATGGCCGGGTGTGGTGACTCAGGCTTATAATCCCAGCTCTTTGGGAGGCCGAGGTGGGCAGATCACCTCAGGTCAGGAGTTCAAGACCAGCCTGACCAACATGGAGAAACCCCGTCTCTACTAAAAATATAAATTAGCTGGTCATGGTGGTTAATTACATTCCTGTAATCCCAGCTATTCAGGAGGCTGAGGCAGGAGAATTGCTTGAACTCGGGAGGTGGAGGTTGTGGCAAGCCGAGATCACACCATTGCACTCCAGTAGGGGCAACAAGATCGAAACTCCGTCAAAACAACAACAGAAATGAATTTCAATTAAAAAATGTAGAAGGTATGAACAACACAACAAAATCACATTAAGAGAACACAAGATTAATACTTTTTACAGACAAGATCTATCATTTAACATTAAAATCAGTGGGTGAAACACTGAAGAAAAACAGACTATTTCCTCCATGTGTATTAACTATGAAGGGAAAGATAGTAACCTTACATGGGAAACCCTGACAGGAACCACCTCACTCAAGTGCTGATGAAGGTTAACATCTTCAGTAATAAGAGATATTGAAAACATGTACCTGCTGATACAATGCACTGAGTCAAGCCGATCAGTTATTCTTTCACAAATGCATAACTTCAAGGTACTCATGAGAAAACATCAGACAAACCCAAATTGAAGGACAGTCTACAAAATAACTGACCAGTACTCATCAAAAGTGTCAATGTCATAAAAGACAAAGACTGAGAAACTCTAACACAGTGAGAAGACAAAGAGACCCAACAAAAGCTGGCAATGTAGAATCCTGAATTCCATATTCCTTTCTGGTTTTGATAATTGTGCTATAGTTATGTACTGGTTACCATTAGGGGAAAGTAGGTGAAGGATATATGTAAACTCTCTCTGTTATTTACACAACATTTCTGTAGGTCTATATTTTATGAAAATAAAAATTACAAAAGATGTTGCAGAATTTTAAAACTAAGGATTTTAGTTTTGACTTGGCATTGTGATCTGGGTTCTAGTCCCAGCACAGATGCTAACGAATGTGACTTTAGGATGTTATTTCCAGCCTCTAGGCTTCAGTCATCCATTTATTTTCATTCAATGTCCCTTCATAATGTAATTGAATAGAATGTCTTATAATGATTTTTTTTTCCTATTCTAATTTTCAATTGTCTATGAAAAACTTACAGAGAGTTTGGAAAATTTCTTTATGACTTTATTTTCTCATAGTATGCTATTTATACTGCTCTGGCTATTTTATTTGAATAAATAGATTTCAAACAAATCTTGTTTCATTTCTAAATTTGATGCTGTGTTTTCACTGCTATTTATTTTTATGGGGAAATACAAGGCAACAGAAAGCAGAAAGTACTATTTGGCATCATATATCATTTCTCTGTAAATATACTACATTATTTTTCTAAAAGCCTGGTTTAATGCTCAGAAAAATTAACCAGTCTTTCATAGAATACAAACTGTGAAAGGCATAATAAAAGGTGGTGGGAATACAGAAATGAATAAGAAACAGTCCTGGCTGTAAGGAGCTGACAATTTATCCTGAGAGCCAACATATAGGTAAATGAATATTTGTAAGTCAATGTAAAAAGCATTATGATACAGATATATACCATCTCAGAGAGGAACAATCAACTCTGCCTCGAGGAGTAAGGCAAGTTTTTTAAATGATATGTCAGGGCATTAAAGGACCAGCAGATATTTTTTTCAGGTGAAAAAGGAATAAAAGAATTTTTATGCACATAGAACAATATGTGCAAATGCATAGAGCTATGAAAAGCCAGTGAGAGTTTCACACCAACTGACTCATACACTGAAGAATAGCGGGAAGGGCTTTCAATGCTAAGCTGAAGTAGAAGGACTGACTAACTTACCAGCTTCTAATTCTTGTCCTACTTACTACTTCTCTTTCTTGCTGTCTGTTACGTACCACAATTCATATAAAAAACAACAAACAACCTGGACTTATTCCATGAGCTTTGCCTTACCCCTGCAGGCAATAAGAAGCAAAAGGCTCATTCTTGTTTCTAATGTCTAACTATTCCATCAACATTCATGAGGAAAGGATCCTCTATATACAAGACTCTGAATAGACATAAATAAGAAACAGTCTCTAACCTGGAGGTGTTTAAGTAGGTGAGAAACACAGCCAAAAAGATTTTTATAAAAAAAGAACATTTTGGAAATATCTTCTCCCTGTATATATCCTAAGCCAATTGACATCACTTTCTACAACACATTCATGGAGACCTATGAGCTGGTTTCAGATTGAGGCAAGACATTGGGAAGCTGGGTGAGCATTTTAGGCAGGTCCTTATGTCATTCATCACACTAAACTGTAATATATTGTAAGAGTTCATTGGGCCTTAGGGAAGCTGTCTGGATTTTGTGTAGACAAAATACTCTCTCAACTCCACCACTCGGGCAAAGGCTAGACTGTGCTGACCCAATTTCCATTTCTTCTAAGCAAGCATGTTTCTCATGTATTTGTTCAACTGTTTATACTTCATGCTACAACCATTTTTTAAAGAAGCCATAGCTAGATTCATATGCTAAACTATCAACAAGCCATACATAATTACTAAACCATATTTAATATTGTACTAAATTTAGCTTAAGATTTAATTAAAGAATATGAATATATATATGAGACACTGTGATGAGCTATTTAAGAATGAACATCCTGGCCAGGTGCGGGGGCTCACACCTGTAATTCTAGCACTTTGGGAGGCCAAAGGAGGTGGATCACCTGAGGTCAGGAGTTTAAGGCCAGCCTGGGCAACATGGTGAACCTTGTCTCTACTAAAAATGCAAAAGTCGGCCAGGCACAGCAGCACATTCCTGTAATCCCAGCTGCTTGGTGGGATAGTTTCCTATTCTTTTCAATCTTTAAATACATATTTTAAAGGATGAAGATAGTGACTCTAAAGAGAATTCCTAAAATTTCAAAAGCTATGGTCATTGGCCTTGGAAACCCAATGAATGGCTTACATATAGAGTTCTTCTTGGAAATCAGTCTTATTGTCTTTCTTGTTATTTGTGGTGGTCACATTTTAAAGGATGGAGGCTGGGAAAGTTCGGCTTATTCAATAAGTTAAAAAAAAAACCCACTAAATTCCATACAAGGTATTTCCCTTTCAGAATGCCATCAGTTTTCTCTTTCAACTTTATTCTTCACTCAAGTCCATACACCTCCTAAAGATCTTTCAGAATTTTCTGCAACATTTCAATTGAGCTATCATAGGTACCTATAAATACCTATAGACAACACTAAGTAACATTCCTTCACAGAAAGTCACTCCAAGATCAATTCAGTATTATCAGTTAATGATACTCATTATGCAAGTTTTGGGGAAGAAACAAATATTAATAAAATGAAGGTTATGCCCACAAAGAAGTTATAGTTATTCACACTATACGTTCCTTTCCAATTTCAGTTGAACTCCACTTTAATCTATCATATTACCTTCCTAACTCCAAACAACCTTACTGATTTTCAATTTTCTCTTCTTCATTATAAATCCAATTAATCAAGGGGTTTTTGTTTATGTCAGCCACAAAAGTTCTAAGTTTATCTTTGGTGTTTTAGTACTCTGAATCCAATTACTCTCCTGAACAATATTTTACCTTCCCAAATGAAAATTTCAAAGAATTTTGGATGTCTATGCATAGAATTTTGAGGATTATGTATATCAAATTGTGAAATCAAGTTAGAATATTTTAGATGACTGGCAAAAGCAAACTGATACTAAAAAAAAAAAATTCAGACCCTCACAGTTTAAGTCTACATAAACTTATTAAGAACAATGAGAACACATGAACATAGGGAGGGGAGCATCACACACTGAAGTCTGTTGTTGGGGGTACTAGAGGAGGGACAGGGAGTTGGGGAGGGATAACATGGGGAGAAATGCCAGATATAGGTGATGGGGATGAAGGCAGCAAACCACATTGCCATGTATGTACCTATGCATATGCAACAATCCTGTATGTTCTTTACATGTACCCCAGAACCTAAAATGCAATAAATGTATATTGTATATATATTTAAAAAAAGAAAATGTCATATTTTACAATCTCCACTAAAAACAAAATTTATTAAAATTTAAGCATTCTTTCTAGAATTTGTTTAATGATTTTAATTATCTATGACAGTTTCTTCAAATTTTATCTGAAATAAGAAAGGACTCTACGAAAGATACTAAGAATTATTACCCATGTTTGAAGGCATTTACATTCTAGTAGCACCTAGCTTATCAGCCAGAAGCAGAGATCCTATTTCAAGAAGGAATGTTTGCCTCTACTGCACATTAATAACAAGTTCCTGTATGTAAGAGGCAAAATGGAGGAAGTCACAATTTCTCTGAATAAAAATAAGTTTTTCTACAAAATCAAAATATTACTGCTTTTTTTTTCACTGGAAGTGGAGGACAAATCGAAACAGAAGAGATAGAGATGCTATGGAATGTAGCTGGGAATGTGACGTGGATTTGAAAACATGAAATACTATTGCCATCAAATATTTTGAAGTTTGGGGTAAGTAAAAACAAACGTAAAAAAATGAATCACACAAACAGGCAAAAAGTAACATCTGTAATATTCTTATAAGAGTTGTATAATAAATTCTGATTGGCTGGAGGGAATTTTTGCAGAGGACAAAATATTTAAATGAAATACTAGAAAGGTAACAGTGATAATAACAGTTGCAGATTAATGATTGTTTACCATTTGCAAATTCTTTTTTTTTTTTCTTTTTTGAGACCTAGTCTCACTGTATTGCCTAAGTTGGAGTATAGTTGCACAATCTCTGCTCACTGGAGCCTTTGCTTCCCAGGTTCAGACAATTTTCATGCCTCAGCCTCCCAAATAGCTAGCAACTACAGGTGCACGCCATCACACCTGCTTAATTTTTGTATTTTTTTGTAGAGACGGGGTCTCACTATGTTGGCCAGGCTGGTCTTGAACTCCAGACCTCAGGTGCTCCACCCACCTCGTCCTCCCAAGGCTTTGGGATTATAGGCATGAGCCACTGCACACAGCCCACAAATTCTTTAAGTGTCACCTCACTTAATCTTTACCTGAAGTCTGTGAGGTTGGCACTAAAGGTATATGGCTCCTTTTGGAATCTGAAATTCCAAATCAAAACAATTTCTAAACATGAAAGACTTTTGAAGTTTCGAAGCAATTAACATTGAGGCAAAAACTACTTATACTATTTATTAACTAACTTTAATGCTATTACTCATATATATTAATGTCTTCGGCCACCCAAGACCTTGCTGGCAATGTTACATAACATATAGCATAACCACTCTGTAACTTTTCTAAAGTTCAAACTATTCTAAATACATCTGGGATCCAAGAGTTTCATAGGCACAAAGCAATTTAATAACTTGCCCAGGGCCAGGTGCAGTGGCTGATGCCTGTAATCCCAGAATTTGGGGAGGCTGAGGCAGGCAGATCACCTGAGGTCGGGAGCTTAAGACCAGCCTGACCAACATGGAGAAACCCCACCTCTACTATTAATCCAAAATTAGCTGGGCGTGGTGGCGCATGCCTGTAATCCAAGCTACTTGGGAGGCAGAGGCAGGAGAATCGCTTGAACCTGGAGGTGGAGGTTGCAGTGAGCTGAGATTGCACCATTGCACTCCAGGCTGGGCAACAAGAGCAAAATTCTGTCTCAAATGAAACAAAACTTTGCCCAAACTGATATAGTTAACAAAAATCAGAAGTAGAATTATTTTCGGTAAAGACAAAGAGCAGTAAGAGTTTTTAGAGCAGAAACACCATGAACTAAAATAGATGGAAGTTAATATGATGTGTTAAAGAAAGAAGTGACTTCCTGCAGTTCTAACTGTGGAAATAACTGTCCAACAAATAAGACCAGAAAGAGGGTTTAGGTAAGACTATGATGAACATTTAACTGTGGAGGTGGGACATAGACATTAAAGTAACAGAGTCATTAAAGACTCTTAGAAAAGTAGAGACTTGATCTTAATTTTTGAAAGAAAATTTAGGCAAATGGAAAGAATATACACAACATACCTGAAGGAATAAATAAAGACTTGAAGATCAGTTGGAAAATTGCTACAATATTCTAGCTACAATACTTTAGCTAAGGTATGCATGATGAACAGCACAGAGGAAGTCTGTCTTGAAAGTAACCTTCAACCTGTATGAATAAAAATTTTATTTCGTGTTGACACATGGTTAGAGGGTTGTTATGAGAATGGAGTAGCCATAGTGACAAAATCATAGTGACAGGTGATTTTGATTATTACATTGGATCGATCGTATACAGATGTTCTAAGGAATTGCTAGATCATCTGGATATTATTTATTATTGCTTTTTTTTTTTAAAATCAAGAAGCATCTGGCAAGGCAAAGAGGCTCACGCCTGTAATCCCAGCACTTTGGGAGGCTGAAGCGGGTGGGTAACCTGAGGTCAGGAGTTCGAGACCAGTC
This sequence comes from Cheracebus regulus, assembly GCA_963574635.1. Classification (NCBI taxonomy): domain Eukaryota; kingdom Metazoa; phylum Chordata; class Mammalia; order Primates; family Pitheciidae; genus Cheracebus; species Cheracebus regulus. Next base: position 26,848 of record CAUYQU010027468.1, on the reverse strand, counting down.
TGGTCAACATGGTGAAACACTCCTCTACTAAAAATACAAAAAATTAGCCAGGTGTGGTGGTGGACACCTGTAATCCCAGTACTCAGGAGGCTGAGGCAGGAGAATCGCTTGAACCCGGGAGGTGAAGGTTGCAGTGAGCCAAGATCGTGCCACTACACTCCAGCCTGGACAACAAGAGTGAAACTCTGTTTCAAAAAGAAAAAAAAAAAAATCTATACCCTAGGCAAAGCCCCTCTGCTATAGGTATGTTTGTTTTACTGCACTTAAGAATTCTGGGTACCCTTCCACTCTCTAGTTTCTTTAACCTGGTTGCATTAACCTAATCTAAAAGGAACATGCTTAAGTATCACACCATCAGGACTGAAATTTGTGTGAAAATTTTAGAAAAGGGAAACATTGATGTTTTCAGTATCCATAAGGCAAGAAATTTCAGATTGGAAAAAACTTCTTGGATTTAGATCACCATACATCAGACACTGTGTTCTCTGAAAGATATTCATCTTAAAAAGGTCTATCCTGCTCTTAAAATGGATCTATTGGACTTAGTATAAAGAGGCTGAATTAGAGAAAACAAGATTTTCCATACCAGAAACTCCTACTACCTTTTTAAAAATTAAATAGATTAAAAAATAAAGCATTAAAATAGATTGTTTTAAGCAGGGCAAGTTACTCTGAAACTAATACATCTTAATTAAAAAGTGGGTTAACTTGACTTTGGAATTTTATTCCATGTCTAAACAGTTGAATTAAGCTCAAGGGTTGTTTCAAATGTAAATACTCAGACCTGTACATAAAAGACAATAATTAAGCTAAAAACTGATTTATTTTCAAGACTTTAAAAATCATACCAAGTTTCATCTGGTATTCCTTTCCCTTAATTTATTAAACAACTGAATTAGCGTCAGAAGTAGCAAGAAGATAATTGTGAACACCATTCAGCCTTTTGATGGTAATCAAAATAACCAGTTCTTCCAGGAAAAAAAAAAAAGAGAGAATGAGAAGATTGAGTTCAGAAAGAAATACGAGAGTAGAGAATGTATATTTCATCTTCTCCCAACCGGAAACCTAGGAATACATGAAACTTGGATTTCAAATTAATCGCTTTTTCTTATGTGAACTTGGACAAAGAAAAGTGAAGTAGGTCCTTTGAAGTTTTGCCCCAGTTTAATTAATGTACTTATTGTTCCTTGAAGAAATGTTTCCAAGGAAGATATTAACGGAAGATATAGCTGGCATACCCTCCAGTTAATGATGATTTAAAAAAACATGAAGCAGTCAACATTACTATTTTTTAATATTCACAGAAACTTGTCATTCTGTTTTCTGTTTTGACCTTCATGATGGCAACATGTTGAATACTTTGACACTTTTTTCAATGATGTTATACTAAAACCATGTAGCATCTCAAAGGAACATGCTTCTTTTCCCATTTCATTCATATTCACTCCTAAATCTGGATTAAATTGTATACATCATCATATAATTGGAAGAAACATTAATTTTTGACTGTTTAATATCATGAAATGAATTTTGTTATTATTACCAATTTACATATAAAAAAGAAAGGTAAGAAATGTCAAGATTTGATAACTAGTTAGTGGTAGAGGTGAGATTTGAATTGCTCTCACTCCAGCATCAGTTCTTTTAATAAAGCTTCACTTCTCTACTAGAACCCAGCACTCTCTGGAGGTAGTAGTAGCTGCTAGTACCCTTTTTATTTTTTTGCTATTAACAACCATTTGTTCCCAATTATATTCTCTTTCTTTTTTTTAGTGGAGGAGGAAGGGAGAGAAGTCATGGATTTTATATCTGTGTTAACAGTATGTAGTCAAATAATTCAATCATAATATACTTCTCTCATTCCCCTAAGTGTACATTAGTTAGTAACTAAACTGATTCTAATTAAATCTTCCCAGTGATTAGTTAAGAAATCTCCTGATGAGAAGTTGTTACACAGAAAGCTAAAGGCAGCAGACATGAATGCTGGAATAATACTACTAGGATCTGCAGGATTTACCATTGCATCAAGTGGGAAAATACTTTTAGAAATAGAAATCATCTGCTCCATTTTACTATATTAAATAAAAGATACTCCAGCATAGGTGCTATATCAACTCATTATTGATTATACCATTCTCTGTGCATCTTCATTAAATATTAAGGTTTCTGAATAACTGAATACAAATATATACAAGTTCATTTGAATTTATAAATGGCAAAAATAAAAGTTCTCATTTTGATGAAGATATGGTCTATATGTATCATCTTCAAAACATGCCCAAAGAAATGACTAAACACATAGACACACAATTACCTTTTGAAAATAGAATATGGGACCATGATACAATACAAAGAAACCAAAAATAGGTTGAGTGCCATTTTTACATCTCAGTCTTTAATGTATTTTTAAATTGTATTACACACTAAATTATCACATCCTTGGTATCAATGTTCATTCTCTTGTGGACCAGATATAAGCACAATGATTACAAGTTACCACACATGTATCTTCAGGAACTGCCATCTTCGCTGACTGATATTATTACAAAACGATAAAATGATTTCTCTGGATACTTAAGATTTAATTAGATGCTATTCCTTTGTAAAGTAACTGAACCCTTGAAAGATAAGTGGCCCAAATGGAGCTTTAGGAATCTTTCAGTGCTTGAGAAAATGAGCCATACTGAGAAAGAGAAACCCAGTTAGAGATACAAATATTCACTTTATTAGGATTTTTCATTCATATATTCATTTAACATGTATTTGTTGAGCATCTATTATATGCTATGTTTGTTCTTCTAGAGAAATAGAAATAGGGTGCTAGACGCTAGATGTATTATCAGGAAAGATTTCAGACGGAATATCAACTAACGGTTTTGTTGAATTCAGTTACCTTTTCAACAGGCTCATGTGGTAATTAAAAGTGTATTTTTCCTAGAAAGTCACTCAAAGACATTTGTGGTGGCTTCGATTTTTGGTCATGATTGGCACGTGATAAAGAAAATCTAGTTACTTGAACTAATTTAGCCTATTTTCCATTTTTCTCCTGTGGTTCATTTCTGTTTAATATTCCCAACTAAGTCATAATTTTCATGAGGACAGAAATACTGACAAATCGGGTTTTACTGACGGCACAGAAGTATATTCGTTACATGGAAACAACTGAGAGCGGATTAGCTATGCTAACTGTAAACAGGCAAAAAGCTTTCTCAGTTAATTTTGTAACATTTCCTATTAGGAGTACTTGCTTTTATTTGTAATCAAATTTAAAAAATCTAATGCGAAAAATGAGATAATCTACATCTCTTTCATCCTTTATGGCTTGAATTTTACTTAATTTTTAAATATAATTCAAATTAGCCATGCAACAGAATGAAATATTATTTCTTATCAAATGGTCATCAGGGCCTATAATGAATGAATAGTTCTAACAGGGCAAGAGAATATTTCACATATCACAATTTTCTTAGTGGATTTGAGAACTTTTATGAACCATGTTGACCAGAATTCTCATTTGGTTTTCTATAAATGAGGCTTTCTTAGTAAAAGACAAAGAGAAAATTTTAAAATTAGATGTATCCCTTCTGTTCAAAAGAAGGTTTATTGATAAATTATATTAATAATGATTACTATAAGATAGCTATTATAGATAATAAGTATTATGCATTAAAATGTTATATTTGGTAAAAAAAATTTTGGTACTTTATCACTTCACAGTAAGTCTAGACCAAAAAAATGTTTAGTTATTTCATAATTAAATATAAATTTACTTTCTCTTATCAAAAGTAAAAAAATACAGGGAAAAATGATCACCTATCAATGTACTATTTCTTACTCTATGTCAAAAAAAATAAGGTTTTCAGATTATATCAATGTTTCCAAATAAAAATTACTATTAAAAATAGAGTGAAATATATTGTTCTTTACTTCAGAGATCATTTCCAAAGCTTAATATAATTTCCAGGAATTAAATTTATCTCAGTAAATAAAGGCACTCAGACACAGACACACACACAGGCCCATACAACTATATTTTTACTTGTAACTCTGCAAGGCCTGCTAGTTTTATGAATTATATTTATTTCTTCATGAACATTATTGCTTTTTATAAATAAAATTGCTTAAGTACTACAAAAATAATAATAGGGATGTTTTAACTGAGGAATAAGAAGAAGTATTTCTAGTGAAAAGTTCGACATTTTCTTCATGAGAAAATAGATACAAAGTTGACATATTTAGTCAAGGATACCTAAATGGAAGTCCTTTTAAAATACCCTGAAGTAGGCCGAGTGCAGTGTGTCATGCCTGTAGTCCCAGAACTTTGGGAGACCAAGGCAGGCAGATCTCGTGATCAAGGAGTTCGAGACCAGCCTGACCAACATGGTGAAACCCTTTCTCTACTAAGAATACAAAAATTAGCCAGGCGTGGTGGTGCATGCCTGTAATCCCAGCTACTCTGGAGGCTGAGGCAGGAGAATCGCTTGATCGCTTGAACCCAGGAGGCGGAGGCTGCAGTGAGCTGAGATTGCACCACTGCACTCCAGCCTGGGTGACAGAGCAAGACTCTGCCTAAAAAAAAAAAAAAAAAAAAAATCCTGAAGTAATTTTATACTTGTTTCCATCTTGATCTCTACCTAGTTCTGATGCATTCAATGTAAACAGACATTTTCTTTTTTAAAGTCAGCTTCTTCCTCAAAGTTGATTCATTCCGCTGTTCTCAAACCTAAGCCATGAACCTGACCTCTCTACATGGTGAGATCAGACTAACTGCAGCCATTTTCATGGGTCAATAAAAACCAATAGATAGAAGGTGACATCCAGAGTAAAAAAGAACAATACTATGAATTCACCTATATTTTTACAGAACCAAACATATATAGCATAGTAGTAGGACAAACAAGTATGCATTCTTAAATGACCACATGAGTTTGTTAATTCAGAAGCCTTCAGTCACTGCACGTATTTTAAAATGTATTTAATTCCTAGGCTACAATTACAAGGACAAAGCATGGTAGAAAGTTAGTCTTCTCTTCCCGTTAGATGCAGATACATCTGATTAAGGAGAAGACTAGCAATGGAGCTTTGCAGTGTCCACTGCATGTTTGAATGATGAACAGGCCACCTATGACTTCATCTGAGAGGGATGCTTCTTGCCAACTGGTATTAGGAATAGAATCAATATCAGGCATTGTATAGTTGTCCGGAATAATAAGATTTAGCATCATTGACCTTGGTCAACTTCGAACTGATTACTTAAAACAAAAAAACTAGAAGGTGATATTATCATTTTTAGGGGCTAAAATGTATTTAATATTAACCTCCAAGAAAATGTGTTAAATGATAAACAAATTGTTTATCATATACGGTTGAAAACTCCAGATCACGAGAATTTTGTAGTATTATAGATACAAATAAAAAACATTTTCTTTAAAAAATATTTTGAGACATGTATTAAGCCACTAGTTCACCATGGATCTCTTGTATGAAGTTCCATTATTTACAGAGATGTAGTCAGTTGTAATAAAAGATGACAGATTTAGAGGAGAAAAATAATTTCAGTGCAGGTCATAGCTCAGCCTTTATTAATTACAGGATACTAATTATTTTACTGCTTGGGGGTGGAAGACTGTGATTATCTTCTCCCTCTTGGTGTCAATGTGTATATATATTTATGAAAGGGCTTTGCGAACCACATTGTAATAAACTACTTTCATGTTATTTATTTTATTAAAGCAGTTGCTTACTAGCAAGTGTGAATAATATCCAGATGACGACCCCAGACTGTTTATCAATAAAGCCAGTGTAATAAATATATTCATTAGCACTTGGGGGATGCACTCAATTGAAGCTTATAAATAAATTCAATTGGTGACTTATCAACTTCTAAATAACTTAATCTTTTTTCCATAATAAAAATCTTTTCAATTTTTTATTATTAATGTTTGTATTATCCTAGTAGAGGAAAAGATCTTAAATTTGAGTATAGTCACACCAACTGTGGAACTGTTAAAACTATCATAGAAAATAGTTAGAAAAGTCTCTCTACAACTATTCCCATTACTTTCAAACAAATATTTATCTGTATTGTCAAAATATCGGGTCTCATTTCAGTCATATCATATATGAAATGTTGAGTTTAAATTTTTGAAGAATCAATCCACATTATCCTATGTAAAATACAATAGCTTAATTATTTTGCTTTAAACCAGAAAATTTTCTCCACCCCGAAGGACTTTTAGAAAATAAAGTGACAACTGAGTTTAACAACATGGATATTTGGGTGAACCTATAATTATAGTTGTATATACATAATAAATGACAAGAGCAAAGGAGGGGGCTGATTAAAAAAAGTTTAAATATTACAGGACTGTTTCTTGAGCATCTACTTAGGATAACACACACTAATTCTTTTTTCCAGATTTTTTTCATAGATAACTCAGAAATACTGAGTCATCACTTTTCAGAGTTCAAATATAAATGAATTTCAGTTAGAATGCGACCATGTAAAGCAATAACTGCCTGTAGTACTTTAATTAAAGTGATCCTATTTTTATATTTTATCTATTAAAGAAAAAAACTGACTACTGTATTTTTGCTACCAGTTCTGCATTTAAAAAATTATGTGAACAGACAACTGGAAACAACCAAAAAGTATACTAACACAGTAGAATGGATTAAAATAATGCCATAATCACACAAATAAATACTACAAAGCAAAAAAGAACAACAATCAATACATGTGACATGAAAAAATCACATGGACAAAATATTGAGTAACGTAAGCCAGACAAAAATATATACATACCGTGCAATTCTATTTATATGAAATCAAAGACTGGCAAAACCCAATATATATGATGACAGATGTCAGATGGGGATGAGAGAATCCTATGGAGTGCTGAAATTTTTATATTCTGATATCTGGGAGGAGACGTATGAATGCATATAATTACATAAGTATGCATATGTAAAACAGTCATCCAGATGTATGCTTAAGAATCATGCATCTGAGAAACTTTTATTTAAAACTTTTTAGATATCATAAAACAAGAAAAATCCAAAAGACAAACTTCATTTTTCAGAAAGCATGCTTAGTGGATGTTTCAACAAAGTTATTTAAAATGTCAGCATGCCCTAGAATAAACATCAAGAAATTATAAACTAGACATTTTTAATAATGTGCATTTACAGAAACATTAACTTATGGGTAACTTTATATTCAATTATATATTTCTCTTATTAGTTATTTCTGCTTTTACTAACGAAGCTAAATCTCCTTCAATTGTATTTCTATACTACTAAAGTTTTAGGAAAATTAAAATATTTTATGACTAGATACAAATAATTTAGAGGGTAAATGGTCTTATATTTATATCCCTGAAGGAATAGAAAACTGGAAGGACAATTTGTAATCAAAGCCAACTCTCCAGGCAGTAGTATTATGATCATGAGCAGAAAGGCCATTTTTCCATCGTTAAGTCTCCATTTTCTGTTGCATAAAATAAGGGTGTGAAGAAATAATACTCAATGCTCCCAGCTCTAAAATCAACAACTCAAACGTGCCAGTGTTGAAAAAGTGACTGTGGCCCAAAATTTTCAGTGTTTATCATGATATCTTGACTTATGAGTCAAGCATTAAAACTGAAAAAATGTTTATAAGAAGTATTTTATACTCACATTCTCATTTCAAGTTTAGTGCTATCAATAGAGGTTAGAAATCTAATTTTTATAACAATTGCCAACAACTGGAGTAGAATAGAGTTCAAATTACTTTCTACTTAAGCATGTGATATGGAGAAATTCTGAATTTTAAAGTAAACAGACGTTGTCTAGTGGGAAACACCTGTTTCAGGGCAGCTAAGCAGTTTGAGAAGGCTTCTGAGGATTTGCTTCTGTGCAATGCCACAGTAGAGTCCTGCATGGAATGGTACAAATGGCCACAGTGAAAACTCACCATGCCTCTGCAACTCTTGCCTGTTTCTGGGAATAGTAATGTATATGTTGACAAAACAAGCTAGTGCAATTTCCTGTCTGAGTGGTGTTTCCCCCTATTGTGCTATTATTCCACTAATCATTATTTCAAGCCACTAAGGTGCAAAAGAGCCTCACATTAGAAATAAAATCTCTGTTCATGGATATTACAATTTATTTTTTCTGGAGAGAAACTGGCTATGACCAAAATTGTTCTGTTGGACAATTTAGAACAATATGAAAAGTACTTCAGGAAACCTTCTATATTAAAAAACAAGTATACTTCTCACTACTCTCTGTCTATGGCTGATCTTAACATTTTTAGAGCTCTGTTTCTCCAATTGTTAGAGGATAGAGACAACATTTATATCAGATAGTTATTTTTAATCTTCCTTCATACTCTGAAAATACAAGATTATTAAAAATGTGGTGCAACAGATAACAGCATGGACTAGAAATACAATTAACACAGGTTCAGATCCAGACATCAACACTTACTAGCACTGAAACTTGGGGAAACTTAAACACTCTTAGCCTCCCATCTGTACAATGAAATAATCATCAGCTTTCATGGTTATTTAGAGGATTGAGATGAGATATATGAAGCACTCAGCATAGGACCTGAACAAGTCCATCAATCACTGGCCATGGATAAAGTTTTCAAGGGCAGGAGTCAATCACTTGAAAGAATGTTGTAGATACGATAAAGTGTTCTATCATCATACTCATAACTAATGAGTGAGTTTTCTAATTACCTCCAAGGTCAAATTGTTGAAATTCTTTCAGTAGTGCGCTTTGAAAAGAAAACTGTTGTGGAAATACTAATGGATTGTTTATGATAAATTTCTGAGCTTACATAGGGTAAAAGCTCTTTAATTCTCTGGTCCAATGCAATGCCCCAACTTTTTACCTCCCCTTCTTTGTTTAACCATCCACGTGCCTTCCCATAAGAGTTTTAGAAAAACTTGGCTATTCCTAGCTGCAAAGAAAAGTCTATTTCAAGCCCAAGAAAATAGTCAAGAAAGGACTTTACTTAATGGGATAATAATTATGACAGTAACTCATTGCTGTTTGGGATGTAAGTAACTCTAAAATAGATGAATGTTTTTTAAAGTTGATATTATATATATGTAGGTTCATAGTCATTGCTTATAATTTGATATGTAAAAACAATTTAACAGACTTGTATATTTTAAACGGTGTACTTACATCTTACTCTTGATATTTTCCTTATCATTAGGCAAAGAAAATGTAAAAATTTCTGTCACACATACACACTCACACCTCCCCCCTAAACACATACCATTTTATGAACATATATACACGTTTCTTTCAGCTATAGCTGAATAACTTTCATAGTATCAGATAATATATAATATAAATCTCATAAAGGCATAGAGTATATCAACACTCATACTAATCAATTTTTTCAAACCCAGTGTAAGTTTTGGTCATATTATAATTTCCAATACCTTAATGGCCCTGTTGACACCTAAATGAAAATTGTACCAGGTACTCATAAGCATTAACTCCCTTCATCTGGTAAACCAAGTAATGATGTTTCAAATTCAATTTAAAAACCATTAAAATGTAGTGACTTTTAAGCCCATTATAATTTAGCTCATTTCTGCAAAATTTACTTTAGGAGAAAGCAGCTGTGCATTTGAACATCTGGAAATTACTTTTAATTGCACTTTTCTCAAGTGAGAAATGAGAAACTCTACCTGCAATTCTATTTGTATCTCTGACCACACAAATCCTAGTAAACACCTGCACTTTATTTATAATTTCATTTTGGGCTACATAATCTCATTTTGCTATTAATCCAGACTTTTATGTGATTTAGGAACTGCAAATTTGATCTTGCACAGGCTTTAAGATGGAAAATGGAAATTGCAAGATATTTGATTACTCATAAGTTACTTATCTAAGGAGAAAACAAATTTCAAAGGTAGACATGACTAAAATGAAAGTTGAAAATATGCAAATACTATTACATTTACACTTAATGACTTGAGAATAAAAACAAATTCCAGATATGAGGTGGCCTAATGGTTTACATTTTATCTAAGATCTATTCATTCAATAAATCAGCCTTTGGTTTGAATAAAGCATTTTAAACTACTGATTATCAAAATTGATTACTGCCTTCTAGGAACAAATACCAGTTTCCAAATTAAATTTGTTGGCACAAAAATATATCAGTAGGAAAATGTTATCATTCCATAAATATTCTGAACTGATTATTTCTCTGTTTATCTGCCAAGATTACAAATCATTGTTTGTTTCTATATCATTGATTTATTTCATGACAACCAAAGATGTTTTAGAGATATCTATATCACTCTTCAGTAGGAATTTTCTTTCCGCCAACCTTTTCAAATGTCATGCTATCTGAATATATCTACAATTGGTGGTTAAAGTGGAAGAATCTCTTGAGCCCAGGACTTCAAGGCTACAGTGGGTCATGATCACACCTGTGAATAGCCACTACACTCCAGTCCTGGTAGGATAGGGGAATCCTGTCTCTAAAAAAGTAAATTAATTAAAATAAAGACTAAAACTGGCTGTTGACAGGAAAAAAGAATAACTCTCCATAGACTACTTATGAATGAGCCCAAGGAATGGAGAGGAAAGAGCATGTAATCAGGTTAGAATTAATCCCACAGAACATGCAGTAGTAATATATGTGTAGTTTTCCCAAAACTGCTGCATTAGCAGAAAATTCATATCCACATCGCTATACTTCATGAAGAATGTAATAGAAAATTTTCAAAGCAGTGCTTACATGGGGAGAAATGACAGATATAGGTGATGGGGGGACGGAGGCAGCAAACCACCTTGCCACGTATGCACCTATGCAACAATCCTGCATGAACTGCACATGTACCGCAGAACCTAAAGCATAATAATAATAAGTAATTTTGGATGACATCTCAAGTAGAATTGGAATAAAGCCAATCCCATAAGTTAAATTTCAGAACAACTGTTTCTATCACTGTTTATTCTGTACACAAAATGTGTATTTATACATACTATTTTGAACACAAAACACAATTTAGTAACTCATAAGTAGAACATGCATGTTCTATCATTTTTAGCAACTTGACCTGTCATGCATAACTGTCCATATTCTTCCAGAAAATGGCCAGGTTTAAGGTAAAATGAAAAACTAATGATATTTGCTAAGACTGAGTCAGCTTAGTTATAACGTGAATTCGTGTAACTGAATGAACTGAATTACCTAAACCAGGACAAAAAAAAAAATCATTATACATAGAAGAACCCTGCTTCTGCCAAGGAAACCCCATCACAGATCCTCCAGTGAACAAGAATGGGTGTGTCCTAATGTAACTCCTCTCTCTTTGTAAAAATATCTGAGATTGGTGATTTGAGGCTCTGAGGCAACTCAGGGATTTAAATATAGGAAATGACTGCATAAGCTTAAAGCACCACGGGCCATACAGATTGGACCAGCAACATCCTTTTGACACTATTTTCACAAGAGTTCTTGCAGACTGAGTAAATGAAGGCTGTTCTCAAAGCCCACTATCTGTCTTTCCAGTGTGTTTATGTACGAACAGCAAGTTGAAATTAGTTGCTACAAAAATATATAATTTCATTAATCTCCATCTTATTTTCTACTTTAGTTTTTAAACTGAAGTTCACAGAAAGCCCACATATTCCTCACATTTATATAAACATTCAAATAAGACAATTACTCCTTTGAAACTTTCTGCAAATAATAAAGTAGTTGATTACCACAGTAAAGAAAATGTTTTTGAAATATTTTCAGACATTTCTCCTTACGGAGGTTGACCTCAGATGTTAGTGAGAAATGGAAAGTAAGGCATGATAGCTTGGTCTCATGAGATTTTTAAACAAGAGATTATGTAATATTTCAATAATAGTAAAGCAGAGACAATTATAACTTTAGTAGATATTAGTTTTTTAAGCAAATGATAGTCCTCCAGATTTTCAAAGAATTAGTAAATCTTTAAAACCAATAATAGTCAAATATTTAGAATCATTTCATAAACACATAAGTTAGGACTAATTTATGCTGAATATTCAGTGCTTTAAATGAAGCAAATCTTCAGATTTCATGTGATCATTAATACTGATTCATATATCGACTAACTCTCAGTAAGAAACTAAATAAATTTGTTTATAAAAAGTAATATGGAATAAGAACAAACTTGGAGTCTGCTATCAGACTTCTCAACCTTGAGCTCAGAAGACCTATGTCTCTGGATGTAGGCAGAAACACAGGTTGGCAAATATACATGAACACATAAAGAAGACAAAACTAAAAAAAGGTCTTACAATTTTTTAGGAAAAAATTTTGAGCATTAAAAAAGAGGTTCCTTTACTGATCTATTTGTCTTGACTGTGAGAGAAGAATTTATATCAAGATATAAATCATCATTGTTTAAACAGCTAATATGTCAGGTGGCTTGTCAAATGAATGTTTAAGAATGATATCAAACAGTAATATTTACCTTGTGATAATTTTAAAATTAAACCAATATAAAGTAAAAAAATTGCTACAAGTGCAAATCAACACTACTTTTATTTGAACAAGACTTAAAATCAGCTAACATGAATCTTTTTATTCAATATTAATTGTATATAAATCAAAGTAACATTAAAAAATTATTTGGTTATATAAGCAATAGCTGTATGTTGGCTGCTTGAAATATGACATTTGCTCATCCAATAAAAAAGTAAAATACGGCAGCTAATTTTATGAGAAAAGCCTTATAAATGCATTACAAATTATAATTACTGTTTTACTATTTCAGGTTTAGTGTATTAACGAAATAACAAAGTATTATTATCCACAGTTTACATGAAAGATATCATCTTTTATTTTAGCGAATACTTTCTCCAAAACAACAAAGGTTGGTGTCTTCACACGCTTCTAGTTTTGTTACTGCAAATTCAAAATCATCCTGCCTAGACTAGTTTTTTATGGCCGAGGTCACTGAAGTTGTGCCAAAAATTCAACAATGATGTTCAATCTAATGTAGCAATGCACTTATTGCTGAATTTTAGATCCCTGAGAACAAAGCACTTCATTTAAATGATAAATGCTCACCTAAAATACCCTGTTGTAAACATTTCTCACATTTAAACAATTTTGGATAAAATACTGCAATGTTAGAGCTTTCTTTTCAATACAGAATAAACGTTGATGTTTAATTATTTAATGTGTCTTTTAATTGGAGGGAAAGAAAGTATTTTATGTGCCTGTTGCATAATTAAAATAAAAAACCCTGTCACATTTAAAATGGTAAAAGTCCATATTCTGAATTGACAACTACAAAAGAATTTCACTTTTTCTGAAGAGTAAAGAAGATTCCATATTGTAAAATTTCATAGATTTTAATATTTCCAACAAGTATGGGAAAAACAGATGAATGAAACAACTTATTCAAGCTATTCTTTATAAATTGAAGAAATTCAAAAAAGTATTAAAATATTTTTCTTTTTAAAAGTAATTGTATTTCCATATATTATTTTTAAAATGTTAACTCAATGAAGGAAAATCAATGTTTTGCATTTATGGTCCTAAGGAAAGTAAGCTAATAATTCTGCTAAAAAGCGTATATTATGGAAATAATTGCAACTCATTGCCATAGCAAAAGAAAGTAAATTTTCTAGCTATTTCAGTAAGGAACATAATTTAAATTTTCCTTAATACTTACCTGTTTCTACTTCAACTCAAAAATATTTGTCAGTGATCATGTGTACAATTAAGTTTCTTCTAAACTGTCAAACTAACCTTTCTGTGTGCTCCAAAAGTTCTGTATTTAATGGCATTTACTTTGCTATGGCCTCTAATTGACCAAAAATATTCTATAATTTTCTGTTAAAACACTTATTAGTAAATATTAGAAAAATAATCTACCAATTTCAAATGCTAAGTACAATAATTGAAAATAATCAAAAAATATAAACAGAAGATATGTGTAAGGGCTAAAATTAAAATTGCTTTCAAAAATAATTTTTAAGTGAGAATCATGCTGAACGAGACAAGCTATCTTATTTTTCCTGCACCTGTTTCATGACAATAAATGTGAAAATGTTTCGTTTTTAATCCAAGTTTTGAAATATTTACCTTTATTAACTTCTTTCATGTAAATTAACAAAGACTACATTAAATGAGACTTCAGCTGTGAACTCACAAAGAGAACTTATCTAAGTAAATTTCTATTAATAACAATTTATAACTTCTATAGATTTTAATGTTGACTGATATGAAAATTCTAAACACTCCATGCCTCAGTTAAACTAATAGCAAGGTATTTTACAGTTTCATAATTCAGTCCACAGCAAAACAAATGTAAATTGTATATTTACAAAAATGACCTGAAGGAAATCAGGATGCATTTTTTAATCCTAAAATTTACCTAAAATTAACATGATCTTTTCTATCACTAAAATTAGCAGCATTCTATACTGTAAAGCGAAGATAAATACGGTAATAGATACAGGATACACATGCCTATTAAGAAATCTCTTAATTAGGTCGCTCTTTAAAAAAATCTGATTTTCATCAGTATTTTAAAGAGAAATATGACTTTTTAGAAAAATAAACTTGCACTCTGGATTACTACAGATTAACGTACAAGGCATAATAGTATTTAGGATAGTGACAATAACATTTCTTTAAAAAAATAGAGCAGCTGATACTCCACTTTTTCTACTTTAAATTATTCTGTAGTGTACCTATTATTTTTAATGTCTAAAGATATTACTGAAAATGGCTATATAAAAATTTGAGGTTAATATTTGATTACTATAGTATTTCATTACAACTCGTGAATTTAACTCTTAAAACACTACAATATTAAATCGGCTTACAGAACAAAATTCAGTTATAGTAATATCAACATGAATAACAGTTCCAGAAATTAGATGTAAGTAACTTTGAGCTTCAGAATTTCTTTCATGAAAAACTATCTTTTTATTGCAGAACAGCAATTAAACGCAACTACCTAAAGTTATTCAGCCATATTTATATATCAAGCATTTCTATTAAAACACTTGTTAGAAATAATATCAAGGTGTTAATCCGTTTTTTAAATTATATAATAAATGCTGACATTTTAAAAAATCACAAATGCTACGACATTTTAACATAGACAAAAACACTGTAAAATGTTAAGCTTAATTGCGCGCACAATGAAACTTCTAGAAAACTTCATTACTTACTGTTCACTGAGTATTACTTACATAGATTAACAGTTTTAAGAAATCATCTGTTATTTATCCTGTACTGTTTTAAAAAACCTTTTTGCACTGTATACTTCTCAGCAAGATGATCATCCCTACTCTGCTCTGCTGAGAAAAACAAAAAATCAGTAAACCTTTAAGACTGTGCTTGTTCCATCGTATTTTAGATGGCAACAAGCAAGGAATCCATAATGATAATAAAAACAACAATATAAGAAAAAATATTTAATGCTTGTTTCATATTTACTGTATAAAGTCATTTTGACATGCCTATACAACTGGTTGTGGCAGTTTTCAGACATGATTTCTGATCAAAAAAAAAAAAAGAAAGAAAGAAATTGCTCCAGGTTCTTTAGAGAAAGCTTGCCGCTGGGAAGTTGATTTTGGCCAAGTGCCAAAATCATGTGCAAAGGGGCCTCATTACGGATTCATGGCAGCCTTCAGCACTAACAAAAAATGTGACCCAACAGGCTAAATCAGCAACTAAAATTAAAAAGTAAGAGACAAAGACAACTTACTTAATATTCCTTCCAAAGCAACATTAAACTTTTTTTGGTAATTAAACCCTTATTAGTATAATGCAGTGTTCCTCTGTCCTCAAATGATTGTACAATTACTCTTTAAAACTTGTCAATTTCCCTTCTAAATAACACTTTCTTTCTGTGGCAGTTTACAAAGATTTCGCTATATAATAAAACTCTATATCCACTGTAATCCATTCAATAGAAGAAAACAAAATCGTAAAAATGCAGACGACAGTATTCCTTTAAGATTTAAACAAACAAACAAAAAATAAGCAAACAATAGTCAGTACATTTTGAACTTCTACAAAAGTGAACATGCACCCTCTAAAATCACATTGGTTGGGATTAAGCAGTCTCACTGCCCAATTTTCCCCCCCAAAAGCAGATTTGATATCGCAGCCTTACCTAGATGTCTTCTGGCTTTTCTGCAGATCAAAAAGTTTCCTGCCTAAGCACACAGATATTCTTTCACCAACCATAAAGGCCCTTTTATGAATCCAGCACTGTAACAGGCTCCTTTCCACACTACGTTGAGAGCCTAGTGCACGAGCTCTCAAGATAAAATACGTTGCTAATACACAATTAGTGGGAGAGGTTGTCTACTGGAGAATTTATCTTAACGAAAGAAGGGGGAAAAAAAAAGAAGCTTTTTTTTTTTTTTTAAATAGCAAAAAGGGTGCGGTCAGATGTTAGATTTTGCCTGAGAAAAGGGTTCTACACTGCACTAGTACCTAAACACTAGCAGAAGCTGCCTGGGAAGAGAGCCAATGGAAGGACTTTGTTTGACCCAGCTGCCAATCTCCCCTGAAGCCGTGCGCCAGACTAAACACTCACACTATTTTAACTCAAATCAGGCTACAGCAGCTGTTTGCTTTCCGGCTCTGAGCTCTGCACCCACCATGGCCTGTGCAGTTCACCCGCGAGCTTTGCTAGCTGCCTGGCTGAAATCTGTTCCGGGTTGAGATTTGTCATTGGGGAGCAAATATTAACCCTTTTCCTCATGGTAAACCCGGACTGTTTGTTGTTCAGCATTTGGATCTGGTCACTGGGGTAATTTCTGATCTTTTAAAAGAAGGCTGATATTTTATATCATGGAGAAAATTTGAGATTTGAAGGTAACAAGGATTCCTACATTTCTTTGAAATTCCAGTGTAAACTCTTTTGATATGCTCAAATTAACACAAAAATAGCCCTTGTGTTCCTACAGAAACAAGGTCCCTAGAATACACCTCTAAGAACAAAGATGGTGCCCATTCACTACAACCTGAAGCTCTTTGACTACAGCAAGATGGAAAGTTGGCATCACAGAGTCCGAGAGACTGACATCGTTTCAGGAGTTAGTACTGACTCCTCAATGCTCGGAAAAGTGCCTCCAAAAGCAACACCTAGGCACACAAGAAGTTTGCTTTCCTTGTATGAAAAGGTACCAAGTGACCTAATTTACTGTACCTAAATTTCTAAGCTTGTTTAGTTATTAGGCTAAGTGTAAAATTCACTTTCTGAATTGCAAAACATTATTCCCACAGGTAGTTGGAAGGGAAAAACAAACTAGAGAGAAGTTAGGGAATGTACAATTAAAGTAATAATCAAAATGATCTGATTGTACGAGGGGCAGGAGATCCAATAATTAAGATTGATTGCACATGAGATAGGAGCCAAACATTAGGTATGTGGCAAAAATAAAGCAGTAAGTCATTCAACATGTGGAAAAGAGAAAGAACATAACTGAGTTATTTTTACTCCTGACCAAATTCCTTCATATTGGACAATGACAGTGAGAGAAGTCAGCATGTTTTTATTTAGACGTTTTAGTTTCTGTTGTTGCATCAGGCAAAAGGATCTCTTCACATAAGGCAAATTGACAGAATTTTTGTTTTTATTAACATAAATAATTTTGATCAAGCTATGATGGTTCACAATGCAGTCAGAAGATGGGCAAAAGTGAAATGTTTCTGAAATACACGAAAGGTGTGTCTTCAATTTTTTTTCAGAAAGTTGTTTCCACTGCCTTAAGAGGAGAGTTAATTTTGTTTCTATTCTTGCCCCAAATGATAGGTCTGTTTTCTTATCTTAGAAACTAGAGATCTAAATTACAAAAATGTAATTTTATAATAAAATGTTATTTCCTCAGATAGGAAGTAGCAAAGATGGTTATAGAGAGGCTGAACTATTAGGCTTTACAGATGCACAAAAACTGAAAAACCAATTAATTAAATATGCATGTCATGATAATACTGCATAGCAAATAGGCTACTATCCTTATTTTGAAAGTGATCCATATATAAAATCAAAAGATTCCCATTGGATCTGGCTTCATATAGCATTGTATAGTTTGATGCTCAGAATTCTTATAGAATCTAACAAAATGCTGGGAAATGGTTTCTTTTGTGCTCCCCTCCCCCTTTTTTTCCAATATAAGAAAATATTCAACTTGTTTCTCTGAATGGTCTAATCTACAAATCAACCACTATCACATTGCTATGTACATATATCTGTAGTAGCTATAGAATGGCAGTCCTATAGGAACATTTGTTGATCTCAGTAATCACTTCTCTTACACTTCTGTCTTTTCCTTAGACATCTCATGCACAATAGCATTTAGTTCATATGATGACTGTTACAGACTGAATTGCGTCTCATCCATAATTCAGATGCTGAAGACCTTACTCCCAGTACCTCAAAATCCTACTGTATGTGAAGTTAGTGTCTTTTTTCTTGGGTAGGGGGTATGGAGTCTCACTCTTGTTGCCCAGGCTAGAGTGCAATTGTGCAATCTCTGCTCACCACAACCTCCACCAGCCAGTTTCAAACGATTCTCCTGTCTTAGCCTCCCAAGCAGCTGGAATTACAGGCATGCACCACCATGCCCAGCTAATTTTGCATTTTTAGTAGAGACGGGGTTTCTCCATGTTGGTCAGGCTGGTCTTGAACTCCTGACCTCAGGTGATCCACCCGTCTTGGCTTCCCAAAGTGTTAAGATTATAGGCGTGAGCCAACGTGCCCAGAGTTAGTGTCTTTAAAGAGGTAATTAAGTTAAACGAGATCATTAGGATGGGCCCTAATCCAATATGACTGGTATCCTTATAAGGAGAGGAGGTTAGGACACAAAAACACAGAGAAGACCATGTGAAGACATAGGGAGAAGATGGCCATCTACAAAGCAAAGGATGGCGCTTAGAAGCAACCAACCCTGCCAACACCTTGAGCTTGGACTTCTTGCCTCCAGAATTGTGAAAAAAACAGTTGTTTAAGCCATTCAGTCTATGGTTGTTATTTGTAGCAAACTAATACAATGCCTAAGTCAAAAAGAGTGAGAAATTTTCCTACTACTGGAATACAATTCATTTCTATACTCAAGTGGTTCTGTACTCAAGTGTTTGATTTTGTCCAAGACAGCATGTAATACAAAGGAAGTGTACTTTATTCATATTTTCCAGAAAAGAGGAGAAACTGTGTGTGCACCAGAGTTTTATATAAAAGAAATAACAAGGTGTTAAAAATGGCAGAACATAAAACCGAGATGTCACTTTGCCATGATACTTCTCAGTTTCATATTTTGAATAGGAATACTGTGCTTAACTCATTTTGTAAATAATAAATAGTATGTGCACAATTAATATATACAGATTTTAAAAATAAGTGTGGAATAAATAGGTGCCTAGCTTTTCCTTTGGAATAATCAAAAATGGTATGTGAAACTTTTGATTTTGAAAGACAGTTCTGACACATGGACAACTCACATTCAAGGTCTGATGCTAGATAAAAACTTTGTATCAAGAATTGGAAGCAAAAAAGCTAGTCTTTGTAAGTGGAGAGTTCTGATAACCTCTGAAAAAGGGAAGAAACCCTAAAGGAAGAGGAAAAAGAAAAGTAGCCTTGCAATAAAGTCCGTATAAAGGTAAATGAAGTAAGTCTGAAGATATCAAAGATACAACAAGTCAGAAGGTTAATCAAATATCCCCCCCAAAAATAATCTTTGCCTATAAGCAAAGCGACAAACACTCCACTCACATGAGGTTGGAAGCTGCAAGATAGTTATGAGAAATAGACTGGAGTAGGAATATTTTGTTGCTTGTGGTGGGCAGGATTCTAAGATGGCCCCAAGATTTCCACTCCCTGTATACTTGTACTTCCCTAACAGGTCAGTTAGAACCTGTGAATATGATAAGATAGTGGCTTTGTTGTTAAGAGTCAATGAGACTTCCATTCAAACTTAGTAGAGTGAGAAAGAAGAAAAGAAGCCAATTGCAAATTGATACACCTGCCCAGAAGAGGTAAGGGATAGGTGACTGAAATCACCATTGTAACAAGATATCATTTTACATAGCCACAATTCCCACCTGATGCGGACATGAGTACACATTCACTCATGCTTTGGCTCACCTGGTTCTCTCAAAAATTGTATTTAATGCTGACCTTGTGTGGGGCATTGGGCTGTCATGTGGTATAAAACACACAGCCTTTGATCTCATGATAATAGTCTAGTCAGCAAACTGAAAGCAAAACAACCAGTTCTAAAGAAAATGACACTGTCTTGAGCAATTTAAAATGCTGAGGGGGTAATGTTCAGTGGTTTCATAAATGTGACAGAATATTACGACAATATTGGTAATTATCATATATTCAAATACTTACAATAAACAAGTTATGGAGAAAGGCACTATTATGAAAAATGCGATTTTTTGGTCATCCTACAGCTACCTGATGTCATTGTCTTAAAACAACTAAATATAATATTGGTTGCATGAAACTATGATTGTTAGCCTGTTATATATTTTTGTGAAAATACTTCCCCCATACTTCGAACGTTAGTTGAGACCAAGAAGACTATTTATCTCCCAAATTCTAACATTTTAAAATAAAATCTAAGATGTAATCTTTCTGCACAAAACCCCACTGTTACTCCAAAGTAAATTGCACTATGCTACAATAGCTTTCACTTTTAAGGAAGATATACTAATAATGACACGGTATTTTAACACCTTTTTCTAAATGAGAACAACCATAATACACTGAGAAACAAGTACAAATAAAGTTAAATTAAGTTGAACATGGTCATGACACAACTCAAACTATTATAAGGAAGATAAATTTAAATGATGAAGAAAATATTATCCACAAAGGTCATATGGAAATAATTTAAAATAAAGCATAATATGACATCTAATTGTCGAAAATGAAAGATTTTTTTTAAAAAATGTTCTTACCTGGGGTAGCAAACAGAGATGCACAAAAACGCATGCAAAGAAACATACAAACAAAGACATAGTGGACTGACGTAATGGAGGGAAGGTATCTATTCTTATTTGACCAAAATTTCAAAAGTGATTTTGCATTCTCAGTATAATTTTTTAAACCATTACCAGCTTCATTCCATTTTCTAAGCCTATAAATCTGCTTTTTGAGGGAATCTCTAGAGGCACTTTTATATTTTATCAAATGTATTTTTTAGTTTCAGCAAGATTAAGAACAATCTAAACACACATGGAGAAATTGATGACATGAATAGCCATATACCTAAAATAAGTTGAGATAATCATTCATAATCTTCCCTCAAAGAAACCACTGGACTCAAATGGTTTGACAGGTGAGTTCTACCAAATATTTTTAAAAGAACTCATATCAGTTTCCTACAATCTTCTCCAAAACATAAAAGCAAAGGAACACTTTCTAACTCATTCAATGAGCCCAGCGCTGCTCCTAATGCCAAAATTAGATAAATATATTACAAGGGAGGAACTCTGTACACCCTAATCTTTCATGAAGATAGATGCAAAAATCCTTAATAAAACAGCAGCAAGTATCATTTAGCAACGTATTGGAAAAATTATACACAAAGACCAAGATAAAACATCAGCAAGAATCATTTGGCAACGTATTGGAAAAATCATACACAAAGACCACGTGGTATTTATTTTTGTATATGTGAGGCTGGTTCAATACTTGAAAGTCAAAACAAAATATGATCATCAACTGACACAGAAGACACAAGATTTCACAAAATCCAGTGGTCAAGCCAGTATAAAAACTCATAGCAAACTAAAAATAGATGAGAACATCTTCAGACTGATGAGGAACATCTACAAAATACCTACTGGCATCATACCTAACAGTGAGAAACTAGATGCTTTCCCCCTAAGAGAGAGAAAAGACAAGGATGTTCCCTGTCACTATTCCTATTCATCATCATACTGGCAGTCCTAGCTGGTGAAATAAGACAAGAAAAGGAAATAAGACATAAAGATTGTAAAGGAATA
This sequence comes from Cheracebus regulus, assembly GCA_963574635.1. Taxonomy (NCBI): domain Eukaryota; kingdom Metazoa; phylum Chordata; class Mammalia; order Primates; family Pitheciidae; genus Cheracebus; species Cheracebus regulus. Next base: position 4,854 of record CAUYQU010027468.1, on the reverse strand, counting down.
TATGTAACTATCACACATGATATATCTATATAGAAAATCCAAAAGAAATTACAAAAAGTAAAGTAGATATGGCAAGATTTTAGGACCCAGTCAAATGCTTCCCTTTTACCAGAAATAAACACTTGAACTTTGAAATTAAAAAAATATTATTTATAATAGCATCTAAACATTTTGTACTTAGGTATAAATGTAACAGAATATGTATGGCATGTATATGTACAAAAGTACAAAACACTAATAAAGAAGTTAAAGAAGCTCAAATAAATCTGTTTTTGTTCTGCCAGCTGAGAGGGTTCTAGAAGCAATGCCAGCAAAGGGGAAGGCAGCATACCTAGAAACCAGATGTTAGTTTCTAATATCATTCTCGGATCAAAGACACTAGGACTCCTTAGAGAAATGCTTGATTGTAGGAGTTGACAAGAAATATATAAGATGGACCTGGAGCATAGTGCCAAAAAGAAAGTAAGTGCTAAAAAATAAAATAAAAATAAACAATAGTGGGCTATAGAAAAAGGCATACAAGTGATAACTGAAAGAAGTTCCATTGACTAAAGTTTAAACAATTTAAACAACAAAATAAAGTAGTATTGGGTCATAACCCCAACACAAAATAAATCTCCATGAGTCTATACTGATGTAAGTAAATGATCAAATAAGCAATAAACATATAGAGAATAAACAGATATTCCATGCAGAAAATTATGTATATATGTGTGTATATGGTGTGTATGTGTTATATATTTATATACATATATATAATTTATATATAGTATATAAATATTTATATACTATATTTTATATAGTATATAAATATTTTATATTTATATATTATATATAAATATATTTATATAATATATTTTAATATATATTATATATTATATAAAATTATATAAATATATATATTTTTTGGAATACATATATATATTTTTTGGAAACAGATATTCCATGCAGAAAATTATAGGTGTGTGTATATGTGTTATATATATTTATATACATATATATACTTTATATATAGTTATATAAATATTTTATATTTATATAATATATAAATATATTTATATATAATTATATAATATATATTTATAATTTATTATATTTTATATAATTATATAATATATATATAGTTATATAATTATATAACTATATAAATATATTTTATATATTATATTTTTTATTATATAAATATAATATATACGTGTGTGTGTGTGTGTGTGTGTATATATATATATATTCTTAAAGAGGTAGAACATAATTTTTCACTCATTTGTTTACTGGGTGCTGAGTATAGTGACCTCTTTCCAAAAAGCATGATGTTGAAAGAGAGAGAAAGAAAATGAACAGCTTTGCAGTGAGGGAATCTGGTTAACACCTCCACAAGACAGCTGATAAATGTCAACATTAATAATGATAAGTTATTTTGATAGTATTCACCTTTGATCATAGGTGATGAGAATTGCAATTTATCTTTGTGGTCTTCCTCCCAAAATGCATGAATGCAGTCTAAGCATGAGATAAATTCCATTGAGGGATGTTATACAGGACAAGTGACCAGTAAACCTCAAAATTATAAAGGTCATTAGAAGCAAGAAATGTCTGAGAAACTGTCACAACTAACAATAGACTAAGGAGATCTAACTACTAAATGGAATGTGGTATCCCTGCATGTCATCCTGGAACAGAAAAAGGTTGTTGGGGAAAAACTCAGGAAATTTAAATAAAGTATAGACTTTGGGTTGTTACCATGTATCAATTACGTTTCATTAATTGTGACAAATATCATACTAATGTAATAAGAAACTGGGTATTGGGAGCTCTCTATTATCTTTTCAATACTTTTGTAAATATAAAATTGTACTAAAATTAAAAGTTAATTAAAAGATAAACTAGCAAAATGTTAATTAGAAAAAATGATTAATGTAAACACTTCATGGGTATGCTACAGAAATATTTTCTCAAGTATGGAAGTAATATCCAAATAGCAACTTTCGGCTCATATGCATTAAAGTAGTAAAACTACTCTCTTCATTTCCATGATATCGCTTCTCTTGTTTTTTTTTTTCTCTTATATCTGATTTTCTTTTCTTTTAAATCTCATTGACTCTTACATATAGGTTGTTTGATGATCTACAAATCTTCAGCACATACACCAGTATAGTGCCCTGACCTCATTTCTAAATGTCCACAGGCACCCATTTTCATTCATAAACCCAAAATCTGTTTTTTCCTTCTAATCTTCCCCTTCTGGGTTTAACAGCCAATCATTCTCCATGCATAACGAGTCAAAAGAGATCCCAGGACACCTCAACACTTTGCGAATATTGAGACAAGAAACATGAAATACAATTATGTCATCAAAAAGTTCCTGACTGAAAGAAAAAACAACTCAAATTAACTTTTTGCTTAAAACTTGAAGACAGTGACATGTATTAAAATGCGGAGTAGGTCTCTCAAGAAAAAACACTGAGGGCCAACTGAATCCCATTTTCATCATTCCTCACACCATAAAACATATTAAATTGTAAATTTGTAACCTTCAGAAGAAGTCTGAAATACTCAATAGTGGGAAAAAAAAGCCCACTGCAGTTCTGAAGTGTGGAGTCTATCCTTTACAAGTCCCATGTGAATCATAAAAATGGAATGTCGATGAGGCTTTAGAGTTAAAATCTTAAGTCTGTTTAAAAACCTAATTATTATATTAGCCTTTTGGAGCAAAGGTCTAAAATATAATGAATTTTTGGTTTACAAGGAAAACTAGTATGATATAAAACTGAACAGAAATGCAGGGATAAACCCACAACTTCCAATGGTCCTCTTGAAGAATTCCATACCTCTAATCTCACAAATATCACTGCTATTAAATGTAATGAGAGCAGGTATCTAAAATGTGCACTGCCATGAGGGACTGTAGCCAAAGTGCAAAGTATGCTGTTTGTCTTGGAAATGTCCCATCTCATGGTAAATTCTCTTAATCTTTGCCCAGGCATCCAGTACCCTCATGCTTCATGCTTCCCTCTGCTATCCCAGGCTCTCCTAACTCACTAAACACCCCCATTCCCTCCTCCTCCAGCAAGAGCTCTATGCTTTCCAACCAAATTTCCTGTCAGTTCCTCTTTTCAATCAGAACTCCAATTTCCTCAGGCTGGCTGATTTTGGCAGTCACTAGGCAAAATCCTGAGCTGATAATCTGATTAAATTAATTCAAAGTAAGTTGTAACTGGCTAATAGACTAAATTTTTGAGAGAAGCTGAATATTTGACAATCTAATTTGTAGAATATATAAAGGAGATATATTGAACTGGAAACCTGAGTGGCCTCTGTTAATACCCAAATTTCTTCCATTATTTCTTTTCTTCCTTCCTTTCTCTCTCTTTCCTTCCTTCGCTCCTTTCTTCCTCCTTCCTTTTCTTTCTTTTGCGCTCTGTTTTCTTTTCTTTCCCTCCATTCCTCCTTTTTTACCTTCCTTCCTTCTTTCCTTTCTTTTTTCTGTCCTTCCCTCCCTTTCTTCTTTCCCTTCAGTTTTTCTAGACTCTCAAAATTCTCCTTTGCTAGTCACTTTTTAAAATCTGTAATGAGAAAAAAAATTGACTAAGATTTAGGATTCTCTTTTCTATTGCTTGTAATAATCTGTCACCAACTTAAATTGTGAACATGCATTTGGAAGTATCACAATGAGCTACTGCTTTTTTTTTTTAATTCAAACACTTAACCTGCCATAAATAGCAACTATTGATTAGAATGTCTTTCCCAGAAATGTTAGCCATCTTTTGTAGGTAATTACTGCTATTTACATCAGGACATCAATAGAAAGCACATCAATGGATATCACACATTCATTTTTACTAATTATTCCTTCAACATATTCATTAATAATAATACCATGACTTATGTCTTTGTATGAAATAACCAAAATAATCTATCTTTATTTCATGTTTTTCTGTGCCAGATGCTGCTCTAAGTGCTTTGGGTACAATAATACATTTAATCATCAAAATGCAATTATAAATTGGTAATTTTTATGTACTTTCTTTCAACATATTTGAAAACTAAGATTTGGAGAAGCTAAGAAATTTGCCAAAAATTACACAACAGATAAATTTTATTTAAAACCCACTGCATGAGTCTATAAAAATATACATACGGTCTACTCCTCTGGGAATATATATGTATGCATGGTTCCTTTAAAAAAGTAAGTTATAAATGAGTATTGATACTGTCTGAAGCTCAGTCTCTAGTAGAAGGTGTGAAACCAGAGAATGGGAGTTAGACTAATGTTAAAAGATTGCCTTGCACAGAAAACATTCTTAGGGTATCTTGGATAAACCTGGAAGAAGGTGAATGGGGTATGCTAGCCAGGAGGATCAATAAGAAGTAATGTTACTTTCAGGTCATTTCATCTAAGGAGTAGGTGAGAGTAGAGGTACAGACTTCACAGTCAGGCTTTTCCAGGCTTGTGAATGAGAGTCCTGGTGGCAAAATGGTGAACTCAACTGACTAGGTAAGGCAGATGGGAAGTAATGTCCCCACAAATGCTAACAGCAGGTGAAAGAGAAAATCAGTCAACCTAATCACTGTGAAATAGGAAGAGAAAAATATAAGAGATTCTTATCAGGAAAAACCTTTACATAATCCCATAATATAGTCTAATAATATAGTATAATATTATTTTTTTATTGCATTTTAGGTTTTGGGGTACATGTGAAGAACATGCAAGATTGTTGCATAGGTACACACATGGCAGTGTGACTTGCTGCCTTCCTCCCCATCACCTATATCTGGCATTTCTCCCCATGCTCTCTCTCCCCAACTCCCCATCCCCCGCCGTCCCTCCCCTATTTCCCTCCGACAAACCCCAGT